>CAJVPZ010002853.1:0-11788 GCA_910592135.1 Racocetra fulgida | reverse complement strand
CCTTGTGGATTCTCAATACAAATTATTAAATAAAGATAAAGGCAAAACCTCACCTTAAAAAAAAAAAAAAAAAAAAATAATAATTGTAATAATTAAGTTTTATTTATTTTCTAACTAATATATATTTAATAAAAAAAATTAAATATAAAAGTTTCATATTTTTATCATCTATATTTGATATTGAACCAATCTATAAGTTAAAAAAAAATAAAATAAAATTGTCTTGTCTTTTCATCATTTTTTAATATTAATCAAATCTATGACTGCTAAAACAATTGAATCTTTTTTTAATAATACACAGAATTCTTCTGAATGCATTAATAATCAGAATCAAACTATCAATAAATTGAAAAATAAATAAAAAAACTCTGCATCTATTTATAATTATCTTGAAATACTGAAAACAATACTTGTATTTGAAAAGTTTGTGATAAAAATAAAGATGTTGTAGATAAATAGGATCCACTCACATATTAATACCAATAACATACTATTTTAAATAAAAATATCTAAATACTTTTAATTGATGATCTATGAGTCAACTAAACAAAACTCATAGTAAAACATGACTCAGATTACTATATAAATTACATATGACTTAAATGCCACGATCATCCAAGAAAAACTTTTTCTTATTAAGCTAATCAATCTTCTTAATATAGAAGATTGATTAGCTTAATAAGAAAAAAGTTTTCTTTGGATGATCATGGCATTTGAGTCATATGTAATTTATATAGTAATTTAAGTCATGTTTTATTATGAATTTTGTTCAGTTGACTCGCGGATCATCAATTAAAGTATTTAAAAAATCAGCTACAAAATTTGGTTGCTCTTCTCTATATTCAATGGCTAATAAGAATTATATAGAATTATTAGACTGTTATCTATTGAAGTTTATTATTATTAATCAATAGCCTTTATCTTTTTTGAAAGATAATTGTTTTGCTAAATTTGTTTCTGCCCTTAACCCATGTTACAAGATCCTCTATTATTAATCTATATCTGAAAATATTAAAAAACTATTCAAGTTAGAAAAAATAAAAATAAAAAACTTTTAAAAAATAATAAAAATAAATTAGCCTTTACCTTAGATATATGGATTGCATATACTCAGCAGCTCTTTCTTAGAGTCACTGTCTATTGGATCAATATCAAGTGGACATTGTGCACTATTCTTTATAATTTTATTTTTTTATATAATGTATATACTAGTGATTACCTTGGTGAAAAGATTTTTGAACTTGTAAAAGATTTAAAGATTAAAGAAAAGATAATTGGGTTCATAGTCAACAATGCATCTAATAACCAAACTTGCTTGTATTACCTTCAGCAACATATAAATTCTAAACTTATATATGTGCACTATTAACAAATATTCTAAATTTCATAGTAAAAGAAGGTCAAAAACTATATTTAAATCAAATAAAAAAACATCTTATCTGTATAATAAAATTAGTAATTTATCATTATTTTTAGAGGATATTAAAAAAATATCTGCTATTCTAGATTATCCACCTTTTTATTCTAAGCTTGATATTGATACAAGGTATAATTTTATCTACCTTATACTTGAATGATTTGTTGAAATTTGAGATGTTATTGATGGTTTTGTACATCACATCTAAATTTAAGAAGCAAATATTTCAAACAAAATAACTGAATATAATTAAAGACATATTAAATTTTCTTCAGCCTTTGTATGAAATGATATTAATACTTTCTAATATCTCATTGTCTTCTCACAGGTTTCTACAAGTAATCATTATTATTCTATTATAAATAATAATATATATTGTGAAATAGCAAAATAAATAAAAATAAAGTTGAAAAATTACTGGTCTCACCTTTTACAATCTTCTATGATTCCTGCACTCCTTGATCCATTAATTAAACTCAAAATCTTTAATGAAGAGGAATGCCAGTTAGCTATAAACCAATTGAGAATTTTTATATTCAATATATAATATTAATAAAATAGTTATATTATCTAAATAAAATGTTTATTAGATAGTTTTTGTAAATTAATTCAAACAAACAAAAATAAAAATAAAATAGAAGAAAATTTAAGAGATTTAGCAAATAAAATAGACACTTATCTTGCATTATTCTTAGGGCCAGATATAAGTCTACTAATGTGATATAAGCTCCATTCTTCTCATTTTCTAACTATAGCTTCTGTCACAGTAGATTACTATACACTTCAAGTTAAATGTGTTCTGTGTGAATGTGCCTTTTTCGTTGCAAATCATACAATTAATCTTACATAGAACCATCTTCTTGAACAAATAACTAGAGCTTCCTTGTGCTTAAAAAATTAGTTAGAAAACTAGTATTTTAGAATAAATAAAAATATGTATATAATTAGTATATATTATGTATAACTTATTAAAAATAAAAGTTATTGTTAAAAATTTTTTAAAAATAAATTTTTACAAATAAAATTTAAAGTTGCATATTTTACATATCTAGTAAATTTAATTCAAGTCAGACTCAGAACCAAATCTAGATTAAGACTCAATTTATGGAGTCAAATCTAACTAAACTGAACTTTTAACAGATGTTCTATAGAATAGGTGTACAAACTTTGCAACTCCACTATTAAAAAATTAATGATTACTAATTATTAGCAAAGCTTATTTCTTATATTGTTTATCTTTCTATAGAATATCTCTTTTAACATTCCTAGTAATAGTTATATTCTGGATAGAGATAGTAACAATATGGTTATGACTAGTGTGAAGAGTAAATTATTGCTTGTAATAGGTTTTTTATATTTAGTAGATCAGATATATATCTGTCTTAACAAACTTGGTGCATTTTAACATTTTGTATATAGTGTATATATAGTAAGGTTGCCTGCTATAATAGATTTAATAGAGTTGTAAAGTTGCAACCTTTTGACTTAAAGTTGTAATTTTTTGCCATAAAGAGGGTAATAGTAGTAATAGCTAGAATAGTTGTAATGGGTGTAATAATTATAATGGGTGTAATGATTGTAATGGGTGTAATAGTTATAATATTGTAATAGGTGTAATAGTTATAATGGATATAATAGTTTTAATTAGTATAATGGTCATAACTAATAAGTATTTGCTCAACGCAATTGCATTAAATTAGGAAGAATACACAATCAGTATATTAGCAGTTTTAGAGTTGTATCAATGCTTAATAATTATTTATTTCTCATCCATATACGTATATATATACTTGATCCTTTATTAGTGTTTTATATTAGTCTAATTACAGGTATAGCAATAGTAAATTGTTGGCCAGGTTTTTTATAAAAATTCAAACCCAATATCTCTTGAATGTATAATCATATAAAAATAAAGTTATACTTGCCAAAGCCTTCTTAACATGCTCTTTAAATGTTTTCTTTTTTATTAATAATTATGACACAATAAAATCTAATAGTAACATGTGATTATAAGTAATTTGAACAAATCGAAGGTTATCTAAATAAGTAATCCTTTAAAATATTGGCTTGTTCATGTGTATGATGCATCTAAAATAGCTACATACTTTATATATCTAAAATAGTGCTTAGCTAAAATTATGATTTAATGTATGCATAAAGATCTAACTTCAAGAGCTTAGTCAGATGCTACTTTAAATATATAAGGTATGTATATTCATATATACTAGCTACTTTAGAAAGATGACTACTTCAGAAGCAACATATATATCATGAATCAATTTCTTGTTTGATTATATATTGATATGTATATGTATAGTACCTAATATGTACATATATAAACAATATTAATCTTAAACGATAATAAGCATATATTGTAAGACTTATAATTTGAATATTTATAATATGAATATTTTATATAGCATAATAGTAAAGTGAAAGTAAAATAAAAAAATGTATAGTATATATAAGTTTAAAGTAAGAGGTAAAATAAGCTTTTTTTTTACAAGATCGAGAAGAGAGTTTTAACTATCACTATAATTCAGTAATTGATATACTTTATTTTAATTCATATCAATTTTTTTTATATTATATTTATTGTGAATTTTGTTGCAACAATTTCTTTTACATCATACTCACCTTGT
This sequence comes from Racocetra fulgida, assembly GCA_910592135.1. Classification (NCBI taxonomy): domain Eukaryota; kingdom Fungi; phylum Glomeromycota; class Glomeromycetes; order Diversisporales; family Gigasporaceae; genus Racocetra; species Racocetra fulgida. The sequence goes on along the minus strand of CAJVPZ010002853.1, from coordinate 7,729 downwards.
TGCATATCATTATTAGACTTAATTTCATTAAAATTCTCACTTTCATAACTATTAAAGGACATAAAAACTGAAGATTTAAAATCAATAGAAGTTAAAATACTAAATCTAAATCTTGTTTATTTGGATAAAGGTCTTTAGCAGAATTAAGCATTTCAATTTCATTATTATTGGTTAATGTTTCTTCTTCAAATTTTTTAAAAACAGTTTCGGCAATGTTTGATATTATTTCAGAGGTTATATCTACAGTTTGAGTGTAGCGAAGTTGTTTTATAGGGTTTGATAAATTAAACTAATAAATTTTTGCTAATCCTTCTAATCGATCTATATTTAATCTAGTTCGATGCTTTTCATAAAACCATCCTAATGCTGAAAACATTTGTTCACAAAGTGCTGAGCTTGGTGTAATAGAAAAAAGTTTAATTGCCAAGCATTGTAAATGGTTAGGCGTAGCTTCAAATGTATTCCACTACATTAATAGTGTATCATTATCAATCCTATAAAGAGCAGTATAAGGATTTAGATTTTTATTTATATCTACTTTTTGCTCTTTATAAATTCATAATTGTGATATTAAAATTTTACAACTTTCTTTTGATTTACCCATTTTTTGCAATAATTTTTCAGCATAATTTGCAATAAGAGGAAATGTACCAAACTTTAATCCAATATCTTTATATGCTGGATGAAGGAAATATATAAGTTGATAGATAGGATCATTAAATACTTCAAACCGCTTATTACATTTTTTTAATACATTTATTATAAAATCTTTTATATTCATTAGTAGAAAGATTTTGAATTGCTACAGTAATTTTTACTAAATTAATATAACAGTCAGCAAGTGTAGAATGATTTGCTTCAACTGCCAAAATTGCTTCTTTAATTGGAAGTAAAACATCTGAAAGATATTGCATATCAGTAAAAAAGCTTTGACCACAAAGTATTGTTAAAACAACAGAACTAATAATTTTAGAGTGATTTTTTTGAATTTCTTCTAAACAAATTTTAAGTCGATCAATTGAGGAGAAACATTTATACATAGTTGTCAATCTTGTTTCTATATATATTTTAAGACCACCACTCCTAATTTGATGTAAAATTTTTTCTTTTAATATAGCTCTAGCTTTATGAGAATTTTTAAAAAAAGTTACTATTTTATTAGCATGTTGAATCATTCTTTCTGCAAATATATGCTTAATAATATCTTTACTAATTAGATTAAAACAATGAGCAATGCAACGAATATTTATAATATTTTTATATTTTAAGCAAATTATACTACATGCAGAAGCTACATTAGTTTCATTGTTACTGATTATTGCTGAAATTTTATCTTTACCAATATGATTTATAATTAATTCAATTTGGTTAGCCAGAAATTCTGCTGTATGAGATTGATCTGAATAATCTTCAAGTCCATAAAGATATTCTTGTTGTAATAGTGTCATAATAACAAAATTCTAAATTAATAGCCCATTAAGAGCAGTCCAACTATCCAGACCAATAGTAAGATTGCTTATATATTCTAAAATTTTATCAACTTTGTAAATAACTTTTGCAACTTCTAAATCTAATAAGCATCCTAAAAGAACCTCACATAATGGAATACTATAACCAGGATTTAGAAACTTTAAAGCACTTATAAAAAAAGGATTGTTGATAATACAAAAAGGAATACCATATATAACAAAAGCTAATGTAATAGCTTCATCAATTAATGATTGCATAGGTGCTTCAATTTTTGTAAAATCATACCAATTAGTTAACTCAGGTTGTTTAGTTTTTTTTTGTTTAACTAAAGATGAACTTGCATTTGATATAGATTCATCAATTAGAATATCATCCAAATTATTAACTATAATATAATTAAAATGACATCACCACTTTTCAGAAACTTTTTTACAAACTATTAGCAAGATGTGCTTGCAGGGTCTGTAGTTTGGCACATAGATAAAAGTGATCACAGAATGAAAAAGTTTCTTCTTAATAACCATCACCTTTAGGCTGACCTCTTTTAAAAAATTTTCAAACACCTGTTTGTGGACATTCTAATTTTGAATTATTAGAATTTCTGGACTCTGTTTCAGTATCAGCATCACTTGAATCATTAGTTTGATTTTGTTTTCATTTGCTCATTTAATCAATTTAAAAATTTTTCAATAAATTTATGAGATTTATTGTTATAGCAAAATTAATAGCGTTACAAGATTTTTATACTAAAATTTTATTTAATTAAGCATTTATATGTTTAAAATATTATTCTACGATAATAAATTGGAAAGCTTACTGGTTTGGTATAATAACTAGCTTTGCTATTAATTTGAGCTTATATAAGTCAAATGTATAAATTATAAATATATAAGATTTTTGTATACACAAGTTTAAGAATTAATTAGACTTTAATAAAAGGTATTTATCTTATACTATTTTCTACCTTTTTTCTAAAATATGTAAGCTTACATTTTAATTTATATAAAAGAATGTATTCTGATTCTATTTTATAAAAGTAATATAAATCTTGCATATTATTTTATAAGCTAGCATTGACAACAACATTAAATTAGATTTATCAAGATCTATAAAAATTTAAACTTTGCAAGTTTCATGATTAATATGGTTTCAGAAATTTGACAATAACAAATTCACAAAATTGCATAAGTTTGGACGCTCTACTATAGAACATATAATATAATATTTTTAATCTAGTTATTTAAAAATATCACAAATTTTAATTCGTTCTCATTATACAAAATTCTTGAATTATCAAAATTTATAAATGTTTAATCTTTGCAAGTTCCATAGTTAACATATCTAAACTTATGTGATTTCAGGAATTTTTATTGTTTAGACAATAACAAATTTCCAAAATTACATAAGTCTGGATGCTCTACCATAAAGTATATAATGTAATATTTATAATCCAGTTATTTAAAAATATTACAAATTTTAATTTGTTTCCATTATGCAAAATTCTTGAATTATCAGTAAGGTTATCCTCAATTCTTGTATATTAAGAGTTTTCCAAATATATTAGAAATTCCAGTTTGATCAACACAATTAACATATATATCTTATCAAATAATATATCATTATCATATTAAATAACGTTAAAGATGCCTCTAATTTTTTTGAAATTCTGAGAATCATTGCTAAAATCTTCTTTTAGATACACTCCTTAAAAAAACTAATACTAATCTAAATAATATACACCACATCTAAAGTATTGAACCAGTTCAAATATATACATATAGTACAAGTATAAGACTTCATGCAAATTAAACTATATCTTGTTAGAGATAAGCAAAACAAGAAGCAATATAACTGTATTTATTAGGATAAACTAAATTTAATATTTTCAATTGTTCAATAACTGATAAGACAATTTAATAGCATATATTTTAAACAAAAGAAACTGCACTTTTTAATTGTATTGCATTTATTTATTTGTTTACAATCTGTTTAGATTTTATTAAAATCAGAATAGTTAGATTATCAATAAAACAGGATTATTGCAAAGATTTATATTCATTATAGTACTTACAACCTATTATAGCACTTATAACTTATTACGATACTTACAACTATAATAGTATTTTTAACTATTATGAAATTTTACAGCAATCTGACATATTACAATTTTGAGTATCAGTTGTAATTAGAGTTGCAACCCGGGTTGTAATTCATAATATCCATAATTATTACTTATGGCCAGCAACCTTAACATATAGTATATATTTTATATAGTTAATATAGTAAACAAAAGTAATATAGTTAACATAGTGAACATAGTGCTTATATACTAATAATTGTAAAAAGATATAAAAATATCTACTTTTTCACTCTAATAAAAAAAACTTGGAGGAGTTTAAAGTTTTAAGACAAAGAAATTAGAGTATTTGACTTGTGATTTACTTTTATAGTATAAAACTCCAGAGAGTTTGAAGTTTCAAATTAAAGAAATTAGAATATTTAACCTGTAATACACTTGTATAGTGTGAAACTCTTAGAGTTTGAAAGGTTTGAAACAACTTGGTTGAAGTTTAATATTAGTAAAGTATTACTTTACTAATTCTTTTCCTGATAAGTGAAATTAGTAATTACAAAAGAAACTCATGACCAAATCTCATATTTTTGTATAAAGAGATTCGTAACATAATTCAAAGCTCTAATCTGACACTATTGCTAAGAAACTAATTAACTCTGATTACTTAGACAAAGTCTTTCTAAACTTCGATCATTGCTTTATCAATATTAGGATTAGATTTAAAGTAGTTTTAGTATTTCAGTTAGAGTATTTTAGTTAGTTTTATTAGTGTATAGTTAAATAATTAGTCTCTTTATACTGGTTTTAATTGGTCATAACTATGACCAATACTGGTTAGTTAAAGACTCTTGATTGACTAGTTAAAAATCTGACTAATAATAAAATTATTATCAAATTAATATAATAAAATATCCTTATATATTTTACTAAGCAAACTAGCTTTTGATTTTTAATAAATGTTGTAGAAGATATTCTTAGAACTTTAATACTATAAAAAACGTTGTTCTATTTTTTGTAAAAACTCCATAAATCTTTAATATAACTAAATAATCTTTATAATTTAAGGTTATAAATATTGTAAATATACAATATTTATAGACAAAACACAGAATATAAAACACAGATTAACATTTTTTTTATAAAGTAATAGTAATAAGATCATTAATTTGACCTAGTAGATTATAAAAAATTTATATTATATATTTTATAATTATAAAATCTTTTATAAAGAAAATTTTATAGTCATTAAATATAAAATACAAATATTTCATAATTTATCAGATCCAATTTAATAATTTTACTACTATTAAAATTTTAAAAATACTTCTAGCAACTTTTATTAGAAACTAAAGACTAGTTTATATAGTAAAACACCAAGATCAGATTGTATTAAATCTATTAATAGAAGAGCTTAATAGAATTATATAGATAAAAGGCTAATTTAACTCCAGCAATGTATAAAAAATAAAAATAAATAGGTTGTTGTCTAGAAAATTAGAACTTAGAGAAGTTTTAACCAAAATTAAAATTTTTATAATAAAAGTTTAGTTATTTATTAGTATATAATAATTTAGTACAATTTTGTATACAGTTTTTTATTTAAATTGATGTTATATTCTAAATTTAGATTGATTGTTAGTATAATAATAAAATTTTTATTTAAGAGGTAATCTATATATATATATATATTGTTCATTATAGAGTAAAAAAGTTTAATTAATGCTTTTTACTATTATGTTCATTTGGAGCAAAACACAATTATTTTATAAAAGTTGTGTATATATAAAAAATATATATACTTGATATTTTAAAGATAAAGGTTTTAAGAAGATTATATCTAAAGGTTTGTACAGATCAAAGTTAATATTATTTTAAATAATAACTTTAGTTTTTAAATTATTTGTCTCTAACATTACAAAAACCTTTTCAGATTTATTATAATAAAAATAAAAGTACTAAAATGCCTATATATCATTATATTTAATAAAATAAAGTAAGAGAAAATTTTCAAAATTATAATAATTCTATTCTATTTAATCATTTTTATTATATCTAACTACTATATTATTTATATCTTTTTTTAATTGATTGATAATTATTTCAATATGATTCATATTTATATTTATAATATTGGGATTTAATAATTCTGAAATATGAGTCACAAATAAACTTGGCATGATCAGAAATTATGAAATTAAATTCGATTATATCAAAGAATTTGATTATAGTAAGCCATGAATAAAACCAAAGAATAAATTATTTTTATTCTAGTCTCTACAGTTATTATAACTTTAAATATATTTGCATTAGATTCTAGATAAATAAACTATTATATACTAGATTAAGAGTAGTATTGGCACCTTTAGATGTTTTATTGACAATTGATGTTCACTAATTAAATAATTTCTTTGTATTATTGGTTTTAAACTAGTGTTAGCGATTTTAAAAACATGAACATTAAATAATAATCTAAAAATAACCCCCAGGCTGCTGTAATATATAAGAAATTAAAATATTTTGAGCCCAGTTATAACAGATATATATAACATTAGATATTGGTTGTTTACTAATATTGATATTTCATTATAATACTAACGTTTAACTGTTGTAGCTGCATGATAAAGAATATACTTAGCTTAAAATCTTTGTCTATTTTCAATATCATTAGTAATTCGAATTTTGGTATAAAGTTGTTAACATTTATTATATAGATTAGATACTTGAGTTATAAACTGAATATGAAGTACAACTTTTTTTTAAATTTGATAAAATAATCTGTAGGCTAGAATTCTATAGTCTTTATTTTTATTAGATTTAATATTAATTATATATTTCTTATAAAAACTAGTATATGTTTTGTCTTTAAGAATTAAAACAACAGATGTTAAGTTATTTTGCAAACTTTGGCCAGGTAAAGAAAATCTGTAAAGACCAGCATAGTTATTAAAATACTTGCTAATTTCTTGCTTTATTTGATTATAGCATGATTTGGTCAAATTGAATTATGTCCTGTGTTACTATAAATTATTTCTTTCATTTTATAACTTTTTATATATAAATTAATTTTATTAAGATGAAATGAAGAAATTCTGACTAGTATTAAATAAGTAGATAAATATATAAAAATGATTGTAATAATTTTGATATTTTATATAATTTATACTTCATTTTCTTGTAATTTATAATATGTGAATAATGCAAGTTGTCCTTTAATCCAGATATCTAAAATATTATGAAACATATTTCAATATTCTTTTTGTTTGTTAAAAAAATGGCAGAAGCTAATTTTTTCAAAGAAGAACTTTTTTTTTTGCTTTTTATACAAATATATGTTTTTTTTTGCCAAAACTCCCACAATTCCTGAACATTTTAACAAATAAGTTCATCTTCTTTATTATATTCTTTGTAGTTTAGCAAAAGAAGATGCAATATTATTTATATCATTTTTATGACTGTTATTATTGAAGTGTTAAGTTATTGTTATTTAATAATTCAAGTTAATATAGAAAATTTTGATAAAATTAGAGATTTTTACAACAAAGCAAGACAAATATTACAAAAAAATTTAAAAAAATTCTTTATTAAAATATTTAAAAGTTTAATATTAATTCTAACAAAATTAAAGATAACTAACTATAACTATTAGATAAATATCAATATCAACAATAAATATAAAAATAAAAAGAATTTTATGCTGACTAAATTTAAAATTAACTTCATTATAAATAATTTGTTATAAATTTTTGTTTTTACTCAACAAATTATTATTTACTTAAACTAAAATTATTTTGATCGATCATAATAAATGAGCATTATTATGATCATTTATTACTAATTTTTCAAACAAAAAATTTATATAAATATAATTATAGTTGAGCATTATAATCACATACTAATTATATTGAAGTTAATATTTAAAAGCACTTTTTGATCAATTATAATAAATAAGCATAATTACAATTATTTACTACTAATTTTTCAACAAATTTTTTATGTAAATATAATTATAGTTATATATTATTATGATTACATATTAATTATATTAAGGTTTACATTTAAGAGCACTCTATATTAAGATTTTGATTAGGCTTCACTATATCAAGGATTCACTATCCCTTAAACCGTCCAGCGGCCAAATATGCCCGCTAGAATATATTTTTTTATATTTTTTTATAATTGCTTAAA
>CAJVPZ010002852.1:0-11788 GCA_910592135.1 Racocetra fulgida | reverse complement strand
ATGATTAACAGTGATATATAGTATATATAATATAATAAATTATATAAATGTAGTTTATAAAATAAATATTAAACTATATATATATATAGTATTATGCATACATATACTGTATATGCAACTTTAGTATAACTATCAGAAATAAAAATTTATATGTACGTACGTATGTATTAAATCGTGGAACACTATGATTAAATCAGGTTATATCCTGTACTATAAATTCTGTACATAGGGTTTGGTGCTGAAACTTAATTTGGTTTTCAAATCTAAATATAAAACCAATTCTACTAATTTAAAACATCAACATATATGTAGAAGACAATAGCATTTGATCACTCCATAATGATAAATCCATTTTTTTTAGCATTAGGTAATCAAACTTTTTTTTTAAATTTTTAAGACAAATGTTTTTCATCAAGCATATAATTAATTAAATAAATATATCTATATATCGTATATATGCATATACAATGATAATGATGCTCATTAGTTCTGAAGCTAGTTTTATTTTAATTTAATTAATCAAATAAAATATTTTAATATAAGCAGAATAAGTTATAGTTATAATTCAGGTCTTATATAACAACCTGTGCTTTTTTCAAATATTTATTTGTACGAGTCTATATAAAATCATGTGATTCTCAAATTTACACATTTTTCATATAGACCCTGTAGTGTACTTTTTAAATTATAATTAGTATGCTTTTCAAATTATAATCAGTATATTTTTTAATTTGTAATTAATGTAATTTTAAATTGTAATTAGCTGAGTGAAATGCTATTTAATAATTAGCTAAGCAAATAAATTAATTATATATTTTATTGAAAAATAAAGCACTACATTTTGACTGATTAGTGAAAAAAAGTTTCAAATTAAGATCAATTGATTTACTAGCATCAAGAAATTGAATAATAACATTCTTTGTAGTTTGCTATTATACTTTATAGTTTGTTATTTGCAATGGGCAATGATACTTCTTCATCTTTTTTTTATAGTATTCGATTACTTAATTATAATAATTATTTTCTATTAGTCGTTCGCTTTCACTTGTTGGCTTTGAGATGTAAGCATTTATTGATTCTAATGCATAGATGTTTATTGATTCTGATATATAGGCGTTTGTTAATTTTGAGGTATTTGTTAGTTTTAAGAATGAAATTAAGCTTTCTTTGTGAAGTTCAAATTTGAAATCATACAATTTTTGGTAATAGAAACCTTAACTAGGTTAAAAAAATTATTAAGTAGGGTTAATAAATAAATTAAAATAATATAAATAAATAATTGAAATTACATTGGTGGATATTATAGTAGTATAATTAAAAGATCTTTGATTTTGATTTTACATAGTATTAGCATTAGTGCTGAGGCTTTATTACAAATTCATTTAATGTTATTATGATATTTTTTCCTTTCTAAACTGATTATTTTTTTCTGTATTTGTAACATAGAAAAGGCTTAAAACCTGTAACGCTTCAGAATCGTTGATCGCTAAAGTTCTATTCGGCATGTCAAAAAAGAGTTACTTTAAAATTATTGCATGAAAACAAATCATATTTATAATAAATCAGTAATTATGTCATCTATTAATTAAAACTTTATTTTCATTATACTTTTAATTAATTTAATTATACTTGGGTACATACAGGTTATTATGTCAGACCTGTACAATTACTATAACTTATTAAATCAGTCATTGAGGGTATCTTACAAATTGCCACAACAAATAGCCTTGAAATGTACCAGTTACAGTATAGAACAAGAGGGTACCAATATCTTATACAACGTTTTATGATACCAGATCTGGGTCATATATATGCACTTTTATGATATATTAAAATTTACAACCCTATCTAAGAGTAGTAATTAAAAACTAAAAAAAGACAAACTATAGATAATTTATCAATGCAGTAAATGGCTATTATTCGATTTATATGTATATATGTATATACGTACGTAGGTTATTTCCAATTGTTAAGTATATATATATGTATATATAACAAAATTTAAGGCCTTTTATACCTAATATGATTTTATATTAATAAATACGAGAGAGTATATATACAATTTAGATATTATTTTTGACTTTAAATATTTAATAATGATAAATCTAAGGTACAGATTATAGCAAGAATTGTGAAAACAATCATATATTTTATTTTTTTCTGCTGCCATTGTTAAATCATTTTTGCTTAAAATTACTTTCTTTTTCATCTTTAAAAAAAATCTTTAAAAGCACCTAAGAATAAAAGCGTAATAAGATTTTAATTATATAGAAATGATAAAAATCAAAAATTAACACTATTTCAAAGAGCAATAATTCTTACTCTTGTTGAAAATAAATGTTCTCAACGTCAAGTTGCTTGGACAATAAGAATTTCTTCCTCAACAGTATTTAAAATCGAGAAAAAGTTTAAAGAAACAGACAAAATTGATAATTTGCTAAGGTCGGGTCATCCTAAAATTTTTTCTTCCGATGAAGAAAAATTAATATGTGAAATGATTATCCCGGGCAATGTAAAACAGTAGTTGATGTGCATGCAAAGTTTTGTCGTGAAATAAATAAAGAAATATCAGTCAAAACAATACGAAACGTTCTTCGAAGAAATGGATATGTTTTTAAAGTTAAAAAAAGATGTCCTGCTCTTACTGATCAACATAAAATAAAACGTTTAAAATTTGCAACAAAATATAAAGACTGGACCATTGATGATTAGAAGAAGGTTATTTTTTTTGATGAAAGTAGAATTATACTTTTTGGTGCTTTTAAAAGACGTCAGTATTACTGCCGAAAAAAAGAGAAGGTTGCCATATTGAATTAGTTGAAAGAACTTTAAATTTGGCAGTATATATTAATATTCTCAAAGATTGTCTATTAGATGTGCTGGAATCATGTGAATATGACGAGGACAAAATGATTTTTCAGCATGATAATACTAGTATACACATGTCAATTGCAACAAAAGCATGGCTTAAAGATAATATAACTGTTCTACTCTCCTGATCTAAATCTAATTGAACATTTATGGAGTAAAATAAAAAGGAGTATTTTGATAGAACCGAAAAAGACAAGTTATGGAACCGAATAGTTCAAATATAAGAAGACATAGGTATCGATATAATTACAAATTTGTACCAACAAGAATTGTAGTCATAATAGAGTCTAAGGGTAGTTATATAAAATTTAATATCGATATATGTATGTACGTATATACATATGCCTAATCTTATACTACTGGGTATAGTATGAGATTATTTATTACTGTAAAAAATTCTTAGATGTAAAGCCTTTAGCATACCCCCCAAACTATTTATTTTTGTAAATTTACTTTATTCATATTATAGAATTTCACCTGTATCTTTGTACTCCAGATGACGATAATAGACTGGGACCTAAAAGAGTTGAAGAAAGCCCTTTGTACAAATATAAAAATCACAAACCTAGAGGCAAAAAATTTACTGAAACCCTTAGTAATAATACAACACTTACAGACATATATATATAGTTTGCACTTACCTTTATATATACATTTATTCTTAATTTCTTCTAGTTAACAGTTTAGTTGTTTTTGTATTTGTTTTTGATTTGAGTAAACTTCAATAACTATTTTGCTTTTAATAATTAAAAAAAATATACAATTTTATGATTAGAAATAAAATTACAAAGTTATATTATCAAAGTTAAAGCCTAAATTATAAGTATTGTATATTGTATTTTTCTTTAATTATTTAATATTGTATATTAACCTAACTTGTGAATAGAGATATTTTAATATTTTTTTAGGATACAAATCAATTTCGCCGACAACCATTTCATTAACAAGTTTTGGCTTAGTTTAATTAGGGTTTAATTAGGGCTGGCTAGAAATTATTAAAGTGACTATTAGTAAAATAGTTGTCTACATTGTTTTTCAACTGTGAATTTCTAAACCGTGATTTTATATATTTCAATAGTAAATTAGTAAGTCTATAGTTATTATGTTCTCTTTCTAGAATTGCGTTATGATCTAATTGAAGTGTTCTGTTAAATTATATAATTTTGCATGATTATATTCAGAAGCATGACTACACATATTTTAGTAGATTGAATTATTCAGTTTTGATCAACTTATTAACAGCTTAGTTGTGAGAAGGAAGTTCTGTTTTAGTTAAATCACCAAACTAATTTTATTAACACTTATTTCATGACAAGTTCATTCTATTGATAGTTTATTTCACCAATGCTCCTTTCACAGACAAAATAATTCTAGTCTAACACCCATAGATTCTAATTATATTTATAGAAAAAGGATTATAAAGGTTTTTAATACATCCATGCAGTATCTTTAAGAATTCAATTTGATTTATTAACATTTAATTTTTCTAACTCAATTATTGCTTTGAAAGTATCATTTCTATATTCAACTATACATACATATATACATAATTCCTGTGATACCTCATAAAAAATTAACCGAATGTTATTCCACCGAATTGATAAGTTATTGATCAATATAACACTTATTATTTACAATGATAGTCTAAATCTAGGCATGTACGTACATACATAGGTGCTAATCGATTTGCAAATTAAAACTCGCATGAAACTACAAGGCTTTAAATGACCTCTATTAATGATGCAGTAATAATTATTAGTTGATCATAGCCAAATAACCAATATTGATATAACTCTAGTTAAGTTAGTAAAGTATAATATTTACAAAGTCTATTCGCTAGAAAGTAGTCAAAAAAAATTTAGAAAGTTATCAATACAGATCTTCAATAAGTCGAGTTTTCAACTAATTTCTATGGATGTGTTAAAAGACTTTCGTCACTTGTAAGAAAATCACATCTAAATTTTATTAAACCTGAATAGTATAGAATATCATAAGCTTTAATAAAAGAAAAGCCTACTATCTGAGTTACAATCAGAAATAAATTTTAGTTAGAACGTGAAAGTAGGGATCATTTAAACCCTTGTAGTTTCACGTGAGTTTAATTTGCAAATTGATTAGCACTGTCACGATTTTCTAAAAAAATCGTGACTGAGTAATATATGGGTTGTAATAAAGATGTATATAAGCCTTAAGTCACATGAGTGTAATGGGGCTAAGTAGATAACTAAGGCTTAGATTATTCAGAGACATAATATTTAATAATTCATCATTTTATTTATTTTATATTTGAAGATTCTTACTTGTTTATTAAGGCATAATAACTAGAAGTGAGCCAAAGCTTAGAAAAAGGTTAGAAGAAAGTAAGGCAGAGTGACTAGAACATAGAAAAGCTTAGTTAGTAGAATAGAAAATAAGTAAAGTAAGTATATAAATAGTAGGATGCTTAGCAAATGTATAGTTTTAGTTAAAGAAACTAAGAATAACTTGTACAAGCCTTACTTATTGAAACTAAAAAGTATAAAAGAGCTGTTTTTTGTTTTTGAATAAAGCTTTAGACTTTAATGTCTTTAATATAGAAGTATTAAGAATTGATTTCTCAATTATTGTTACAAGTTTATTGTTATATTGTTATATTTATTATTATTTCCCTATTTAACTATTAAGATTCTTAATGATCATATATTATATATTTTTATTATTACTCTTTATTAAGTATATTATATACATTATCTACCTTAAAGATATTGATGTCTGTGAAACATATCATTTATATTATAAACTGTTTTGATTTAGATTTGAATTTTTAAATTAATTATCTGATTGATTACTACCTAATCTTGGATTAATTACATAATTTTATGTGCACAAGTTATAATTATAATCAGTTATATAGTATTATTTATTTTATTGCTCTAATTCTAATATAAAAGAACATATAAATTAACTATTGGAGCTAGATTGTGCTGTTATTATAAGAAGCTCTGCCAAACAATAGTAACAGCACCTACATACAGTGTTGTTTCTTTTCAATATCTGAGTTATTTATGCCGGATCAGATATTTTTAAATATTGTCTAATATCTATGTTCAAATTATGTTTGTGTAAATATATTGTTAATTGGACAGTATCCAAATGATATATTTTGAATATTTTTAGACATATCTGAATTCATAATATAAATTTATTAATATTTAAAAAGTTTGTAAATTATATGTTTATTTAGATTTATTTATTGCATTATACATGAATTACTAATTGATGTTCTATATAAACATTGCATAATAAACCCAACTATCAATTGCAATATAATTATTATACTTAGTCTCATGAATTAAACTATTGATTACAATACTATTATACCCTAATTACTGTCTTATTTATCTAATTGTTTCTTTTGCAATTAGAGGTGTGAGTATAATATTGTAAATAATTATAATTATAATAAATTACAGCAAAAATGCTATAATTTATTATAATTATGATTAATTACAGTATTGTACTTACATCTCTACTCAGGTTTATAAACAAAAAAAAATTTGTTAGCTTAAAATAAATATTTAAATAAGAAAAAAACAGAATATGAAATATCTATTATCATAAATTAATCTTACAAAAACTTTTGCCTATAAAAGAATCTATAAAAAAAGAAGTTATTAAAATAAACAAGAAAATAAAAAAAAATAATAAAAAATATATATTTTTAGTTATATAGTTCTTATCATTGATTTAGATATTTAGGTTTACTTACCTTAAAGATTCTAGCACCTATTTTCAATACTATGCTAGCTAATTTGATAACAACTAAATACTTTATACTTATTCTTTTTCAACTCTAATTCTATTTTAATAACAATAGTTAATCTAAAATATACCAAAATAGCAAATTTTATCTTTGATGATTTTTGATAATAAATAAATATCTAGCAAAGTTTATACAAACTAATATAATGAAAAAATAGGGTTAAATAATAAAAAAATGAAAAAAAATAGAAATTGATACTTAGCTTTTATATCACTTCTAGTTGCTTTTCAAATCTAGATCTTTAATTCTAATATCCATTTTCAACACCAAAAAAAGTACTATACAAATTACAAAAAGAGAAAGAAATGTTAAAAAATAGAAAAAATAAGAAAAACAATAAACTAAAATTAGTAATTATTAATTTTACTAATTTTAGTTGTATTCTAAAATTAGATCAATTTCAACATCTATTTTCAATATCTAACAAAGTAAAGTATTCTACAAGCTTATAAAAAAAGACAGTGTTATATAAAAAGATAAAAAAAAAAGTATTAGAAGTTAGTTGTATAAGTACTAGCTACTTTTCTAGTTTAAATTACTAATTCTGATATCTATTTACAAATACTTAATGAAATACTATAGTATAAATATATAAAAAATATATATAGTATATATTAAAAAAATAAAAAAAAATATAAAAAAAATATTAGAAGTTGATACTTACCTTCTATATCAGTTCTAGTTATCTAGATCTAAAATAAAAAAATAAAAAAATAAATATTTATAAAAAAATAAATCAAAATTTTTTTTATAAAAATTATTGAATATAATTAGCTGTTTTGTATTGCATATTATACATCTATATTAAAGATATAAAATATAAGTTATCTGACCTTAACTTATATTTATATAATTAGCTATTTAATATATTAAAAGTTAAATTTGTTTAGCAGATATATTTGATTAGCTAAATTCAAGTTTGGTCTAAATAACAATACTATATATATATATATATAAGTATATATATATAGAGTAGCCCTATTTTCACCATTATAAATTGCTATTTTCACTATAGTTACACAAAAGTTTCTATTTTTAGTTTTAATATTATATTGATTTTTAACCAATAATATAAAAATTTATATTAAAAAATTAATTTTTTAAAAGTTAAAAAGTTTTTATTAAGTTAGAGTTTGATAGGCTTCTAAGTAAAGTTGTAGAGAAGGTTTTTCTAATTCTAATGGTAGTTAGATCATCAAAATTGGCTTGGTGGATCCCAAGATATTTGGGATTAAAGATGTGAACATAAGGATCTGCAAATTAGTAGTTACACAAAGTATTATAGATCATAGTGTTACAAACCATAAGGTTTTTATCGGCTAGCTAAGCCAGCCAGTAAAAAAATTAGCTAAGCGGCTGGTTAATACTAAGGCTAAATTTTTTGTCTTTGAAAATTATCGAATATTTACTTAAATTTTTTTTCTCATCCTTATTCGTATTTTATATTCGATCATTTTCTTTTCAGAATTTTTCAGTTTTTGTCAGTCAAACCTCTATATAATCACACCCTTTGTTTTAAGATTTTTGTGCTTATAGAGAGTTTGTGCTTAAAAATTTGATTATAAGCAAATGTAACTATAGAGGAGGTGACTATAGAGATGTCTAACAGTATCTCTTATTAATTAATTCTGCTCAGCATTATTACTTCGGCCTAAATTATACTATTGAAATCATGTGATCTTAAGCTGTATTAGTCAGCCGATACTAATATATCGGCTAGCTTAGCCGGCTAAGCTGCTTTAGCCATGGCTGCTTCAGCTGGCTTGTAATACTAATAGATCATAATACTTTGTGTAACTACTAATTTGCAGATCCTTATATTCATGTCTTTAATCCCAAATATCTTAGGATCCACCAAGCCAATTTTGATGATCTAACTACCATTAGAACTAGAAAAACCTCCTCTACAACTTTACTTAGAAGCCCAAGAGAGGTTAACTTATTAAAAATTTCTTTAAATTTTAAAATTTTGATTTATATATATATTTACTATATAAAACTAAAAATAGTAATTTTTATATAAGCATACAGTCAGGGAATATACCAAATTAGGATAATATAGATCACTCCTTTTATGGTATAGAAATATTGATCAGAAAGTTCTAGATGTAGAGTAATTGATGATCACATGCTAAATAGCCAATCGGATTAAAGCTCTATATTTTGCGCAAGTAGTGTCACAAGCTAAAATGAAGGATCTACAAAATTAGGCACAGCAAACCCGTGATCAAAGCAATAAATCCAAGAAATACTGGTTTATCAGTTGAGGCTTATCAGCCGAAAACAGACAAAACAATCACCAACGCGAAAACCGAAAAACAAGCAACGCGTAAGAAGGAATAAAAGAAGACCGAATAACAAGATTTAGATATAGTTGAAGTGGCTGTATAAGCAAATAATTGTAGTTAGCGAAGCAAAGCCTTTCTTTATTATAATAATGTTGTAAGTTATCATTGTAAGCCCTTAGCTTAGAAATAGTTTTTTTAAATTTGTTAAAGATGTAATATATGACTCACCCCTAAGCCCCTTGAATCTTTACATTCGCTAAAGCTATAAAAGCTTTAGCATTTTTTCTTTCTTAAACATATCATCCTACGGGATTATAATAACCTCTTTTTGACACCTTTAATAAATCACCTGGTCAAAGACCTTTAATAAAATAAACAATTGTCAAATCACCAACGGCACGCCTCTGGTGAATGCCTTATTCTGTATAAAACCTATATTTTTGTACTTACACTAAGTAAACCTACGATTCATCCCGTAACATTTGGTGGTGACTGTGAGATTCACGTACTTCATAACAAGAACATAATAATCATCGAATAAAAATGAATAACGATCAATTTAAGCAATTTATGAAAGTAATGACCAAAGCGGTTAATAAGGAAGAAACAAAAATGCCCAAAGAGAATAATCTTGTAAAAATCAAGTCTTTTTATAGCACCGACAACGAGGACCTGTTCGAATGGTTTGATGAATTTGAAAGAGCGTCTAAGACCAACAATTTGACTGAAGATCGTAGGATGGAGATTGCGTCAAGTTACCTAAAAGAAACGGCAGCTGAATGGTATAAAGAAAATAAAGATGACATGAATACTAGAAGACGAAGGATAAAAATAACGAAGATAAAAGTTTCTACCACTTGTTCGCCAAAGAATTCACTACCGAGGAACGTCAGCATCATTGGCAAATCGAGTTGTTCGGATTACGACAAAGGGAATCTGAAAAATTAGATATCTATGCTACTAAGTTCAAAAAATTGCTTAGTAGAGTAAACATTAGTAATCAATTGTCGAACAGCTATGTGGTAAGGATGTTCTTAAATGGGTTAAAAAGTAATAACGCTACTTTCGTTGCCATAGCTGCTTCCAAAAATTTAGCTGAAGCAATCGCCACAGCAAAAAGAGTTGAAAATGGAAGTTATAATAGTCAACAATTCGTTGAATGAGAAATAGTTCAGCAACAAATGGGGAACGAGTTAAGTGACTTAAAGAAAAGTATTAAAGGCCTAGCATTAAATTATGCAACCTTATCCAGTCAAATAAAGGATACAAGAATTGAACGCCCACGTGATAATTTTTATGGAAGACATCTCTCCAATAATAATATTAATAATCATCGGTCATTAAACGAAAGGGTTCAAGTACAAAGAAGGGGACCTCAATGCTATAATTGTGATGAATTCGGGCATTATGCTAGAAATTGCCTGTCAGAAAAATCTAATGGAACAGAGAAAAAAGAAAATAGAACTGGTAATCAGACAAAAACTATTAGTTTTTGTAAAATAGAGGATGATAAGAATGAAATATATACAGTGAATAATATTACCTTGCAAAAGACCGCGAAATGACCAGCAAATTCAAAGTGGGAAGATAGACTGCGCAAAGTGGTTAGAGTACCTCAGGAAAATATAGCAGGAGAACAAAACATGGAAATTGGAACCTCTTCTAGTATACAAAACCCACCTTCCCCAACTAAGTCAAAGAGAAAGCGCGAACCCTCAAAAATCGATTCTTTACAATCATAAAATGTAGCAGACGATATCTTAGCATTGCCTACTAGTGTTACAATAGGGCAGATACTTCAATACCCTAATCAAAAAAGAAATTTAGCTAAGATACTGAAGAGGCCACCAATATCAAAAGAAACAAATTTCCTTAAAGAACACCTCCGCATGACCATCGCACAATGTTATGTAAGGATTTGCAATAATCCAGTACTAGCAGTATTGGACTCGGGTGCAGCAGTAAGCATAATATCAAGATGCTTATTAGATAAACTCAGGCTAAAGATAGATGATAAGTCTATCACGGTGGTAGTAATGGCAGGGATGATAAAATTGGAGGTCATTTGCCTTTTTTTCAAATGACCTAGGTCATTTCGGACTAAAATTCATAATAAATTTGGGGTTATTTGAGGTTATTTGAGGTTATTTGAAGGTCATTTGAAGGTCATTTGAAGGTCATTTACTATCCCTGAGTAATGGTGACAGGAGCAAAGGCCAAGACACTAGGAAAAACTAAAGATGTTAGAATAATCATTCAGGATGTAGTAATACCCACCACCCTACACATAATTGAATCCTCAGATAATACCTTACTATTAGGAACAGATTGGTTTCAAAAAACGAAGGCTCAAATCCACTTTGATGAACGTAAGTTATACTTACAATATGCTGACAGATCAGCCGAAATTCCGATGTCTAATAGTGGTACCGAAGGTCTTGTTCCACATGAAGACGATGACTATTATAGCGAAGGTGGTGATACTTTCGACGAATTTGACTATGAGGAGGAAGAATTCTACGAATTAATAGAAGAAGATCCTGAAAGTTGACTAATAAGTGAAGAAAACCCTGCATTGTACCTCACTAATATAGAAGAGGTCCCTATAAAGAAAGATGAAAAAGAAGAAGACAAAGAAAAATCTGTAAAAGAATTAATCAGAGAAATGATTAATAATGAAGAAATGAACCAATAAGAACAAATGCAAGCAAAAGAATTTCTACTCAAAGAGGAAACCTTGTTTGCTCAAGGGCTTGAAAATTTAGGCTGTACTAAGATTATCACCCATAGTATTAACACGGGTGATGCTAATCTAATTAAACAAACC
>CAJVPZ010002851.1:0-11791 GCA_910592135.1 Racocetra fulgida | reverse complement strand
AATAATAATAATAATAATAATAGTAATAATAATAATAATAATAATAATAAAATATCAGTTATAAATCAGCATGAATTTGGCTAGTATTTAAGAAAAATAGATATATATATAAAATAAAAATAATTATAAAATAAATTAGTTACAAATCAGCATAAATTCAGCCACCATTTTTTTTAAAAAAAAATAAATAAATTAGCATATTTTAGTTGTCATTCAAATAAGAAAGAAAAAAAAATAATTATAATATTGATATATATTCGGCCACCATTTAAGTAAAAAAGAAAAGAAAAAAATTAGTAAATAAACCAAAAAATCGGTTATAAATCGGCATATTCAAACACTTGAAAAAATTTACCATTCTCCAGTCTTCAATTATTTTCTGCTAAATTAAAATTAGCAAGAGTTTTTAATTATTCACTACTTTTACTTTGGCTTCTGCTTCTTATAGTTCTCAGCGATAAATGAGGCAAATAAGACGAATGAGAAGAGGTGGTTCTTTGTAGAGAAATAACTACTGTGGGCTAGATTAGAGTAGTGGATAGTTGGGTCAAAGAGGTTGTCGAAGTAATGGATGGTTGGGTTAAAGGAGTGGTTAAAGTGCTTGATTATCTGGGTGAAGTGGTAGTTTGTCTGATCAAAGGAGTAGTCGAAGTGGTAGATTGTCTGGTCAAAATGGTAAATTGTTGGGTTGAAGTGGTGGATTTCTGGTCAAAGGGGTGGTCAAAGTGGTAGATTGTCTGGTCGAAGTAGTGGTTTTGTCTGGTTGAAGAGGTGGTTGAAGTGGTGGATTATTGGGTTGAAGTAGTAGATGGTTACTTTTTTTTATTGACAATTGTTCTTTATTATTCTGGGAATTAACAACCTCCTCTTCAGTATATAATTTGTCACAATTTGAACAAACTGAATATGTTATAAAGTTGTCGATTTTTAAATGTTTTTGAAGCTTATATATTGAGCTTTGAAAATTTTGAAATATATTTTTATCACCAAACTCACATAAAAGTCGCTGAATATATTTGACCAAAACTTCAGTAGCCTCTTCAGACACTTTAAACTGGCTTTGATATTTTAATAGCCAAATTAATATATCATCAAAAATAGATGATACTCTAGGGCTAGATTAAAATTCTTTTTTATAATCAATATTCAGTGTTGAATAATCTTCAAATTCATTAATATTACTATATCGAATTTCTTCAGCTAATTCTTCAAATAATGAACCATTATCATCATCACTATTATTATAATCTAGTGTGATATTATTATCACTACTTTCATCGCCTGAAGTTGTAGCTGATTCTTCTGAATTCAAAGCTATCATTTTAGCAGTTGATGTTTGACGACGTTTTCTTGGTAAAAATAATAAGTTATTCATATCAAGGCTAGATGGAAGTTTATTATCAGGGCCAGATGGAAGTTCATTATCTGACCTTAAATCAATTGTTGTTACTAATTGTTGACTCAGGCCACTTAATTCTGAAGCAATCTGGATTGGTTGCTTTAATTCATTAAATTCTGTTTGAGACTGTTTGCTAATAGTTAAAGAATGTCGATTTTTGGTATGAGGATCAACTAATTTGCCAATGCATTTTTGGCAATAGCAATTAATAGTTATACATGTTTTATGGGTCAAAATAGATGATGATTGAGTAGCTGAATTAGATAAATCTTGGTTAATAAATTTTAAAATATCCTTTGCACTTTGTTTTTAAGACATTTTAGAGAGAGAGATTGAGAGAGGTTAAGAAAAAGAGAGAAAGAAATTGAGTATGAGAGAGAGAGATTAAGAGAGGTTAAGAAAGAGTGAGATTGAAAGAATAAAAGAAAGAAAAAAGAGAGAAAGAAAAAAAAAGAAAGAAAAAGAGAAAGAGAAAAAGAAAAAAAAAGAAAAAAAAAGAAAGAAAGAAAAAGAGAAAGAGAGAGATTAAGAGAGAGACTAAAACTGAGAGAGATTAAGAGACAAAGAGAGAGATTGAGAGACAAAGAGAGAGAAAAAGAGAAAAAAAAAGAAAGAGAGAAAGAGAAAAAGAAAAAGAGAGAGAGAGAGAAAGAGAGATAAACAAACAAACAGACAGACAAAGAGATTGAAAGACAGAGAGAGAGATTGAGAGACAGAGAGAGAGATTGAGAGACAGAGAGATTAAAAGATTGAGAGATTAAAGAAATTGAGAGAGAGATTGAGTAGTAGTTTGTAAACAAATAAGTTACTATCATAAGCAACAAGCTGTTTCTTTATATAAGTAGCTCATATTTATAAAAAATTTATTTTTTATATTATACTCTACTATGACATTTTTTAATTTGATAAGTCGAATGTGATTTGATTTTTATTGTAAAGCTGATTATAATATACTTTAGTTTGATACTTTGATTACAAAGTCAAATGTGGTTCGATTTTTTTATTGTAAGTTGATTATGACACTCTTTATTTGATATTTTACATAAAGTCAAATGTGGATCGATTTTTTTATTATATGCTAATTATAATGCGCTTTAATTTCTATTTGATTTAAAGTCGAATGTGGTTTGATTTTTTATTGTAAAGCTGATTATGATGCACTTTAATTTAATAAGTCGAATGTGGTTTGATTTTTTATTCTATATAGTCGAATATGGTTTAATTTTTTTTGATTATGGCTTTAATTTAGCATGAATTTTATTATGAAGCTGATTATGTAGTAAAGCTGATTATAACATGTTTTAATTGATATTATTATAAAGTATAAATGGCATAAATTTTATTATGAAGCTGATTATATAGTTAAATATAGGTCAATTTTTTATGTAAAAATAATTATGACTCGCTTTAATTAAATACAGTATGAATTTTATTATAAAGCTGATTATATGGTCAATTTTTTATATAAAATTAATTATGATGCACTTTAATTGAATACAGCATGAATTTTATTATAAAGCTAATTACATAGTCAAATATAGGTTGATTTTTTATATAAAAATGATTATAACGTGCTTTAATTGAATACAGCATGAATTTTATAATGAAGCTGATTATATAGTTGAATATAGGTCGATTTTTTATATAAAAATGATTATGATGTGCTTTAATTGAATACAGCATAAATTTTATTATGAAGCTGATTATATAGTCGAATATGGGTCAATTTTTTATATAAAAATAATTATGATACACTTTAATTGAATACAGCATGAATTTTATAATGAAGCTGATTACATAGTCAAATATGGGTTGATTTTTTATGTAAAAATAATTATGACATCTTTAATTGAATACAGCATAAATTATTGAATATAGTTCGATTGTTTCTAATTATGACACACTTTAATTAAATATAGCATGAATTTTATAATGAAGCTTATAATGAAGCTAGTTACATAGTCAAATATAATTCGATTTTTATATAACAATGATTATGATATACTTTAATTGATACTATTATACAGTAGAATACAGCATGAATTTTATAATAAAGCTGATTACGTAGTCGAATATAGTTCAATTTTTTATATAAAATGATATGACAAAATTTCGATTTTAAAATTTAATTCAATTCAATTTCTGAATTTTTGACTAAATTTAGGTCGAATTATTGAAGAAATTGGCATAGTTAAATTTGATTAAAAATCGAATATTGAATTTTTGACTAAATTAGATCAAATTATTGAAGAAATCAACGAAGTTGAATTTGATTAAAATTCGGCTGTCAAATCTTTTGCCTAAATTAGGTCAAATTAGAAGAAATCAATATAGTCGAATTTAATAAAATCAGATATCGAATTTTTTATCTAAATTAGGTCAAATTATTGAAGAAATTGGCATAATCAAATTTGATTAAAATCAAATATCAAATCTTTTGCCTAAATTAGGTCGAATTATTAAAAAAATCAGTATAGTCAAATTTGATTAAAATTTGGATATTAAATATTTTGACTAAAAATTAGGTCAAGTTATTGAAGAAATCGATATAATCGAATTTGATTAAAATTCAGATGTTAAATATTTTGACTAAATTAGGTCGAATTATTGAAGAAATCAGCATAGTCAAATTTTATTAAAATTCAGTTATCAAATTTTTGACTAAATTAGGTCGAATTATTGAATAGTTAAATTTTATTAAAATTCAGTTGTCGAATTTTTGACTAAATTAGGTCAAATTAATGTTGAAGCTACTGAATTTTAAAAAATTCAGTCGATTTGTTGCCGAATGTTATTGTAATTCAACCAGGTTGAATTCATAGTTTTCAACTAGTAAATATATTGTATCCTTTCTGTTATCTAAAAATTTTTACTATGAAACCACCTTTGGGGTTCTAATAAAAAAATTTCCATAAAATTTTGATATAATCTATATCCTTGCTTCATCCCAGATCTTAACCCTAAACCTAACATTAATCAAAATTTATTTTTTGTTTTGATAAAAAGTTTTTGTTACACAAAATTTAATGATCTTCAAATAGTTATAATAGGGGTGCAATATATTGCATCATGCAATAAATTATAAATTCCTTTTTAATTTACTATTTTTGTCATAATAACTTTGTTACACTATCATTACATCACACTAGATTACACAAGTACACAAGCTACACTAGCTACAAAATATCTAACCTGTTGTTATACAAGATTATGCAAAATTATACCTACTAGCCACACTAGCCGCAACTCAATTCAACACCTATTTTTAGTTTAACCCTAAAAACAACTTTGCTAAATTCAACAATTATAAGTTTTTTTTTATAAAACTTATAATTATTTTACTATTAAAATGCCTACTTTAACCAACCAAGAGCCAGATCATTATGATTTGAACTATTTTCACAACAAATATAGTGATTGCTATGATACACTGATTCGTGATGCTCAACCTAACCAATTAAAAGCAATGTTTTTCACATTCAATCCAAGTGAATGTAACATTATGAAAACTCTTTATTATTTCTGTATTCTTGAAAAACCAGCTATTATTTCTGTTACTATCAAAAATACCATACTTTCTTTATCTCAAGTTACTTGAATATCCCACCTAGACAAGCTACTCCTTCACCTTCTTAACAAACTAAAGTGAAGAATATCGACTTAATATCTAAACAAGTTAGAAATCTAAAAGATGATATTCCACAATCTCTTATTGCTAAAACTACATCTGCTCCTACTTTTCCATTTCTACTCAACTACTCTGCTACCACAACATCTGACAAATCATCATCTCAAACTTCTCAAATACAAGCACATTCTCATCATGCTTATATATGTATTATTTGCAAACTTAAAGATATTCCTTGTGCATTTTTACTAGACAACAAACATATACTCTTGAGTAAAGCTACTCTCATTCTTAGAGGCTATCCAGCATATGTTGTATGCATTCACAAACTTAAACTTAAACCAATTTTTCAAACTCATTCCTTTACACCTGTTGTATACAGTGCCTTTTATACAATTAAATTTGCTCAAATGAAAAAAACAGAAAAATATCAAGTTTTTAAAAACTTCTTGCAGTTAATCAAAGAAAAGCAAAATATTAAACACCTCAAATAAGACATATCAAATGACCTTAACTAGTTTAAAACCTACTCTATTACCTCAAAAATAGAGCCTTTCTCTAAATTTAATACACCACTTGCTCAGCAAATCTTTGAATTTATTAAGCTATTTCTTGTTGACTTTGCTTCAAAATAAATTAACGAGAAAATTAACAGACCAGATGTCAAATATAGCTTTAACTAACCTAATTTATTAACAACATTTAACAATCAACAAAGATATTATTTTTTTAAAATAGTACACACCTCTTTTAAAAATATTTTATTTAAATTTATTCACATTCTCTTTACTAAACTTAATTATACAAAAATATTTGCTCTATACAACTCAATTTCTCTTTACTCTACTTCTAATTGCTACAATGTAGCACTTAACTTTGTTTGACTTCACTTATTCCTAAATGATAAATACCAAACTATCAATAGAGCTAAATTCATCCAAGATTTGAATATATGACCTATCTGACTCAACCTTCATTACTTTACTTCTATTGATATAAAAAATCAACCTCTATTCAAAATTCAAAATAATAACAAGTTCAATATTAATGTCTCCTTTAACATATCAAAAACACAATTTCTAAATAACTTTCATATTCCATCTCTTAAACCTTACAAATCTAACTTTGATATTTGGTTTGAATCCTTCTTCAAAGTTTATCAATGACAATTCTCTAAGATAGATGAAAAGAAAACCTATAACTTCCTCAAATATCAAATTGTTACTAAATTTGCAAATATCTGCAAAAGTTTTCTCCCAAAAACTCTCACTATTACCTCTATCTTCTCATATAAAGAATGAATTAATCTCTGCACTAAAGCAGCACTTTATCATATATATATATATACCTATAATAAAGACAAACCCTACCAAACAACACAAAACATAACTTTAAAAACCTCGCAATCTTTTTTCTTACCAAATTTTTTGATAAATTTTCTTCAACCTCTACTACTGATATACTTTTCAAACCAAAATTAAAATATTCTACATTAGATTTCTCTATATTTAATACAGATAACAAATATCCTGCTACTTTCAAAAAATCAATACCAACCAAGCTTCTATATCAATTTGCTACAAAAATTGAAGAACAATTTATTAAGGACAATGAAGTAAAAACTGATAATCATAGAAAAGAATTCTTTTTCTATAGCTATTACAGAGCTTACCTCTGTGCAGCTGCCAAAAATAATAAAATTTTTGGTCTAAGTTCCTCCAAAGCTATACAAAAAATCACAGAAAAGCCTAATGACACCCACTTCCTAGCTAGAGTCCTAACTTATTTTTATATTATAAATCAAGAAAAAGTTTCAATCTCTCAAATTCGTAAAGAATACAATTTCAACTTTTATCCTTAAGCTGAAAAAATTTTGCTAAAAAAATTCAAGGCTCAATTTACTCTTATTAAAAATTTAGATGATTCTTACCTCTTTAAAGCAACTGATATATCTTCTTTCAATAAGAATACAGCTTATAATCCTTCAGATAATAATTAAACATCTAGTTCTAATGATGATATGCAAATAAATGACAATACAACTTCTACTATCAATAAACCTCCTAATACTCCTAAGTCTTATGCTGAAACACTCCTATCTAACACTCCTCAATTCCATTTATTTAACCCTTTTTATTAAATATTTCTTCTACAAACTCTATTAATGCAGCCGCTACTTTATTAATTGATACAATTATTATATTTAATAAAGAGAATAATGTAAGTGGGCAGGCAGTAAAGCTCATTTACGTGAAAGACTATTTATATGTCGATCAGACCTAATATACAGAGCAGACTATAGTATTCTGCACAGCTGTAAGAACTGAGCTTAAAACAGCGAGCAACTCTGTAGAAGAAATACCAATATAGCTACTTTTAATAACTTTAGAATCCTGTAACTCTAATACTTGCTATAATATATTTTTTTCATACTATAATTTGCCATATTTACCCATAAACAGACACTGAAGTCTTTTTTAAAACATCTAAAAAACCATAAATTCAACAATAATATTACTCTTTCAGTCAACTATCCTCCAGATGAAGTGCATGTATACTTATCTAATAACTAACTTCTACTTTCAAACTATATCATAATTGAACAGTTTTTTTATTTCTAAATACTTAGACCTTCCTATTAGATCTATATGAACACCTCAGCAAAGTACTTTTAATTCAATAGAAATTTCAGAAACCATCTTATACACAATGCCAATATTATCATCATTATTAACTATCTTTGAATCAAATTCTAATGAATCTGAGCTTTTACCTAAAGACTTACTTTTATTTCTACAAAATTCTAACAATAATATCTCCAACTTATCTATTATAACCTCACCACTAATAAACAACAATGCTACTAACAGCTTCTCTAATCAACATTCTAACTATTATAAAAACTCCACTCCTATATCACAAACTTCTATTAATTCGCAAAAACCTCATGATCTCCATTTAACTATTGCTACACACAATGTTAGAGGCTTTAATAATACAACTAAAAGAGAAGCATAGCAGGACTACTGCCTCTACAATAATATTCATATCACTTGCATTACTAAAACCAAGATTGCTAATAGCATCAACCTTTACTTCTATAATAACAACTTATTTACTTACTTCTGGGCTAACTCAAATAGCTATTATGATCCACAACTACTTTAAACCTCACATCCACACATTCTGAAGTAGCAATCGCCCTCGATCTTTTCTTCAAAAGTGATATCAAACTCTATATTATAAGTGTCTACCTCTCATCTACAAATATGCTGAAATGCAATGACACACAAAATACAGTTATTGCATGGATACAACAAGCTTACCAACTCAACCTCTACCCAATTATATTGGGTGATTTTAATACACATAACAATGTTTTCAGCACATCATCTAAATATCGTCCTATCAATTACTTATATCACTCTAATATATATAATCTTGGCGCATATACAAATAATACACACCACATATGATAATATTATCCAAAGTCATATTGACTACATTTGGACTAACACATTTAACATTCAGTTTCTCCTTTTATACAACCTCGATAATAGCTACACCTCTATATCTTAGTGATTACTCTATTCTTTTATCTTCTTGAATATTTACTAATGTATACAGCAAACTCCCACATTATCATACTGAAGAATATTTAACTTCAAGAGTATATCATCTGAAGAGTGGACAGAATTTTTTGACCTTCTTGCTTACAATTTCAATCTACACCGTACTCTCCTCAATACTAAGACCAATAAAAGTATTGACACCATCTAGCACAAGATTGAGTATACAATTATTAATACTGCTATATATGCTATACCTAACAAAATAACCTGAAAACGAAGTTACAAATACAAATATACACTCTACTATACTGTACTCTATCTTTCACTTAAAGAGCTTGGTCACTTAATCAAAATCATCAAAAATAATAATACCTTGAACATTAACTTAATCAACTCTAAAATTCAAAATATTAATCTGAGATCACATTGCAACCTTTAAACCCTCACCTCTTCCCAACTTTCTCAACCAAACACATGGATTCAACATGCACAAGATGTTTGAAAACAGCTTTACAATGCCCATCAAATTGAGAACTCACTATTATTTCAGCAACAAATCAAACAAGCAACTGAAAAAAGATGTGAAATACTCTCTTCTAAACCTAAACAAGCTATTAATAGCATTCTAAACCACTATCAATCCCCTATTCACTTTTTGAATATTAAACTCTCTAATCAACTGATCACAGATTCTAATCTTATCAAACAATATATACAATTACACTTTCTCAATTGGACAGCCTATTGACCAACTGACCAAAATTTATTTGATAACTTTTGGTCTAAACAATATCAACCCCAAACACATATTAATACTTAGTGGTATAACTCTTTTACTTTTCCTATTTCAGAGGAAGAAGTTTTACAAACTATAGCAAAACTCCCAAATAAAAAGTCTGTGAAGCCACAGGCATCAGTTATGAAATGCTTAAACATGCAGATGCTATCTGTATCAAAGCTTTAACTCTATTTAATTGCTGCTTTACTTTTAGCTATATTTCTAAACAGTGGAAACATAGCAGAATATATTCTACTCCAAAGTGTAATATATTTAATGGAGACCTCAATCTTACTTGACCTATAAGCTTTATTAACATATTTGTAAAGTCTATACAAAAATCATCACCAACAGAATAAGCACTATATTCTCGCAACATCCTATTCTTTCACTATACAATTATGTTGCTTTACCTCACAATAGTACTTCTATACCCATTCATATACTTAATAACCTTGTTGAGGATGCACTATGCAATCAGAAACTAATTTGGCTCTTATCTCAAGACATGAGTAAGGCCTATGATTCTATTTACCTTGCTCTTCTTCAACAATCCCTTCAACATCTTGTACTCTCTAACTCTATTACTAACACCATTATTAATCTGTTTATTAATTGACAAAATCAAGTTATTACAAATCTTGGCCTCACCTCATTATACTCTGTACATAATGATATCGATCAGGGTGAAACCATTACTCCTCTCTTGTAGAGAATATATTATGACCCACTTATCTCATATATTCATAATAACTTTAAGTATTATACTACACAAGTTTTATAGTCAACTAATCTTAAATACAAAATATTTGATAAGCTTGATTCACACTGCTCAGTTCTCACCTATATAAATAATACACTCTGGATTGCATCATCTCAACAAGAGCTTACACAAATCCTCTCAATAGCAGAATCTTTTATAACATGGCCAATATTCAAATCAATCTTTCTAAATCATTATCTACAATAATTATCTACTTAACCTTCATTCTTCAAACCAACCATTCAAGTTCCTTGGATACTGATTTACACTTAATCACAAACAAACAAAACAGATTAATCTTATTATGGCTAAATAATCACATCTTGTCATAATTGCAAATACCAAACAAATTACTGATACATACATACGATATATCATTAATACAGTCATTATTCTCACTATTGAATATTATCCTTACAATATTGTTCTTAGTCAAAATATATGCAACAAAATTCTTACTAATCATATCAGATTGGTTAAAAACAAGGCTAAACTTAGTCGTATTATTCCTACTAGTACACTACTTCATCTTTAACTATACAACATTCATAATATATGGGACAATCAATTACAACATTATATTACAAACTTTACTAAAAGACTTAACTCTTCTGATCTTCTTGGCATCAGCATTTGTATTCAACTTCAACAACTTCAAAACAATCTCTAGTCACCTACTAGTATTTTAGTACATAACAATCCTATGATTGATAAACCTAACAAACACTCAACCAACTTCAAAATTATCTAACTCTTTAAACATCTCAGAATATCTTTCACTTCTAACCCAATATACAACATATCATATACTATTCAAGAGGGCTCTATATCTTTAGAGTCTCTGCTTTCTTCACATTCAAAATATCTAACCTTTAAAAACAACTAAGATATCACTACATTTTGTATCTTGACCAATTTACTATTCATAACAATTTATGTCTACTAGACTGAAAACATATTTCTCTTCATATATACAAAATTCCAAAAGACAAACAGCCTCTTTGGTTTATTTACTTAGAAGATTAAGTAACTAGTCACTCTTCTAATTATACACTTTACCAACATCTGCATCTACTCTACACAAACAACTATAGTTATACAACTGAACACTTTTCTTCACGAAAAAAGCCTGGCTTATTACAGTACTTAATAATGAAATTATTGCTGATAAAGTTAGAAGACAACCTTTATTATCTGGAAATATTCTCATTACTCATTGGCAGTGCCATATTAAATCACAATTTACTCATCTTTATTCTCTTTCACCTATTCAATCTTATGCATGTACTGATTGTTTTCTCAACTTCCAGATCATTGTCAACAAATATACAATTATTATTCTTATCAATCTTTCAACTTAGTTCTTTGAAAGGATAAATACTTCTAACAAAACTCTTAACTTTAATGCTAACTATCTAGACCTTATATATTCAATTGCAATTAGACACTCTATTCAAACTCCAAATTTACCTAATGTCCATATTATTACACATTCAATTCCAATGATCTTTGAACCTAGCCTGTTTATAGACAATCTTCAACAAATTGCTATTATAATACAAACTTATCAGAACTCTACTTTTATACTAACGGTTTTGTTATTGATCTAAGAACTTCACAATGCTCAATGGGTATTGGATTGGTTCAAATC
>CAJVPZ010002850.1:0-11793 GCA_910592135.1 Racocetra fulgida | reverse complement strand
CATTAAAACTGCAAAGATAAGCTTTACAACTTTTAATTAATTGACAAGATCAATTAACTTAGTACAAAAAAAGTTTACTTTGGAGCAATTTCATATTCAGCCTATATTAAATTTATATAATAAACTGAGTCATGTTTTGCTATGTTTATTCTTCAGTTAACTGGAGAATCATCAATTAAACTTTTTACAAATTAAATAAAGAAATTACATTATTTGAACTTTATATCTATAAAATACTAAGACTAGAGACTCAAACAGAACCCTTGCTAACTGAACATTATAGAAGTTATCTGTAACCTAAATATATAATTTGCCAATTACTTAATAAATGATTTTAATATAATGTGATATAAATTACTATATAAATTAAAGGTGTGACGACTTAGTGAAGTAGTCAAGTTGTTACTCTCAAGTAGCATGTCTAGAGTTTGAATCCTATTGTTGACAAATCTTTGAATTTCTATCTGTATAATAGCTATAATCTTCCTGAATAAGGTGGTATTATGTATAGTATCTATTAAAGTTGAAGCTCAGTCCTATAACCTAGTATATACTAATTTAACTAAATTAGAAAGACCCATAGAGTATTCATATAATATATAAGTTACATAAAGGTATACAAGCTGACAAAGAATAGTACAAACCCACAATAAGTCCTTATAGCCAGATAATTCTTGAAAATTTTAGCAAGATCGATGCTCATTTGGCAAGACCCAAGTAGAGAAGTAGGCAGTTTTAAGTATCTGAGTAAACTCTATAAGGGCAGGGTGGTTTAGAAGTAGTGTAACCTGCCTATAAAAGATATAGAATTTCTCTGATGAAGAATCCTTCTAAGCAAAGTGGTTTAGAAGCAGTATAATCTGTCTGTAAAGGTATAGAATTTATCTGATGAAGAATCTTTTGTGTAACTGATCAAAGGCTGTCAGATTCACTAGTAGACCATTGTATAGTCTGAAAAAAACTAGATTAGCTGTTAGGTAATAAGCAGAAAATAGAAGAAACTAGTTTGGATATTCCCTTCTCTTACTATAACTAGTTGTACTTTAAATTAGTTCTTTAATAGAAAATAAGAGTAATTTGTTACATGAAAATGATTATATATAGATATATAGATAGTTACTAATGTATTATCATATTAAAAATTGTAATGAAGCCTATTATATATATAGCAAAATTACAAAAAAAAAACTATATAAATTATATAAACAAAAAATATTGAGATTTTTTGATAATTATTTAAATAAAACTTTTTTATACTAAGTTAGCAACTAAAATCAATTAATTGAAAGTTTTAGAGCTTATTAAAATGAATCTAAAAATATTTAATTATCTAAATTAGCCTAGTAATTGTTAAGATATCATTAAAAAACAATTAGCTAATTATATAAAATTACTATATAAACAATAGTTTGTTTATATAGTAATTTTATATAATTAATAAATTATTTTTTTAAAGATATTTCAATAATTACTAAGCTGATTTGAATAATTTAACTACTTTATATTTATTTTAGTGAGCTTTAAAACTTTTAATTAATCAATTTTAGTTGTTATTATTTTAATATAAAAAGTTTTATTTGAATAATTGTCAAAAATATCAAAAACACAAAACTCTTTCAGATAATCACTTGTACAAACCAAATATCAAAAGCAAGTTAAAGACTCAAGCCTAGAAGTCAATAACAACTTAAAGCTTTCTTGATACAAACAGTTATTAATAAAATTTTTAAACATAATATACTGAGAAATAGACATTTTAGACAGTTTGCAAAGGGTCAAAGTCTTTCTTTTTGTTTTCTCAGATAAATTTTTCTTTGTATTTGGTATTCAAACCAGAGAAGTCTTTGAGAATAGCAAGTAGAAAGAAGACTAAAGTTTATTTAAAGATTAAAGACTATAAAGAACTCTTGGAACAATACTTCTTAGTTAAAAAACTTCATAACTATAATACTCTTCTACATTCTTTTTTCTTTTTCATTATTTTCGATAAAATTAATGAATTTAGCTTATCTACTCTAAGAGATCAGCATTGTTTACTACTTCTATATTAGAAAACCTTACATTGTGACATAATGAATTAAGAATACAACAATATATAGAGTCATATTCTATGTTAATTTGGGTATACTCTGTCAGAAATGAAGGCTTTTTGAGATAGATTTGAGGAAGTAGCTTTTAATAATAATCAAGTAAACAAAGAGAAGACTCTCTGTTTTATTACATTTAGTATAGAGAAGATATTTTGAAAAGGATCTGTAAATAGATAAACTCGATAAATTATTTATTAAGAATAATAAATATGAAAAAATTTTTTTGATACTTTAGATTTATATATAGATTTAACTAGAAAGTTGATAAAGTAATTAATATAAGATATGCAAAATTCTGAAGTTATATACAATAATTTTTACTGTAAACTCTGTATATAGACTATAGTATATATATTTTCTTTTCTTTTAATCTTTTGTTATCAAAACGCTTACACTTAGTAGTAGACTGTTACTTTGTATAAATAAAAGTTTTTATCTGATTAGCAGTTTTTTTCTATTTAGCAATAGTTTTTTTAGATTTTAGTATAGTTTTTGATTCTTTAATATTAGTACCTATTTTCTATAATGTATTTATTTTTATATTTGCTCTTTTTTTATTATTTTATTTTTTAATTTTTTTTCTTTTTTTTCTCTCTACAAGAAAATATTATTAGTTTGACAATATTCTATTGTAAAGCAGAAATCTTAACAAAGCATGCAATAGCTAGCTAAAGAATTTGGAGAAAATAAGTTTGGAGTAAGTTCCAGATCTCTAGAGTAGGCCAAGTATTGCAAGGCAGATCATATCTGAGTATTATACTTAGATTTTAGTCATCTTAATTTAAGAGAAATGTTGAGAGTGAGTTTGTCTTTTAGTTTTTTTTTATTTTATTTTGAATTTGCTGTATATATGATAAGATTAGTTACAGGTTTGTATATTAATTTTGAATTATTTATTATATCTTGTATAACTATCTAAGTATAGCAAATCACTTCTTAATTTTCTATTTATAAACTAATTTAAGACTAGCTACCATTAGTTATAGAAGAGAAAAAAAAAGTTCAAGACTTTTGGTTAAGATATTTTAAATTGTATTTATATATCTAAAGTAAATCAATTTTTCTTCATAATAAAGCAATCAGGATTTGCTTTAGAAAAAAAAATAATAATTGTCAAAAAATCTTAATATTTCTTGCTTATATAATTTATATAATAAACTGTATATATTATATTATACTAAGATCATTTATTAAGTAATTAGCAGATTATTAATTAAATTATATTTAATAATTATATTTATAACTTATCTTTTTTTTTTTTTCTTCGCAATGTCGCAAATAGGTGAATTTTTATTAGGTATTTAAGTAGTACATTTACTACCACCTACAATTACGCCGCCTATAACCTCGTGCTGCTATATTTAAAGACCACCCAGATCAATATGTACTACACTACTTGTGCTCTAATTCTATAGATAACCCAATAGGATTCTCATACTTATCAGGTTGCCCTAAGGAGGGTGTAGTATATACACACTAATTTTCTATGTCTTGCACATTTTCAGACTAGGCCTTTTCGGTAACTTACGCCGAGTGCAAGAATAAGTACTTGCGAGCTGAAGCTGCTACAGTTACCTACTACTGCCCTTGTAGAGTTTATCTAAACCCCGGTATCTACTTTACGAACTCTCTTCCATACCTCTGGAAACCCAAACTTCTAATTCTACAGCCTGGAAGGGCAGAACCCTTTCTCTGTTTTTCTCTGTCAGCCTAGTTGGTATAGTGCTTTTTCCAAACACCTAGGTTCCGTTCAGTTTTTCGGTATCTGGTTGATCATCCTTTACTTAGTAACCATTGAAGATTTGTGCTACCTCTCTACTTGGATCTTGCCAAGCAGGCTTCTGTACCCTGTAAATTCGCTGAATTTATCTAATAGTTTACTTGGGTTTTTTGTAATCTGTACATTACACTACATGTTCCACTACCTCCTAATACAAGCTGGTACAACTACCATTACAGGTTCTACAACCCAATAGGATACAGTCTTCCAAATGCATTTTCTATAATTTGAATTTTTATCACTGGTAGGATTCGAACTCTAGTCCTGCTACTTGGGGTGCGACAACTTGCCAACTTTACTAAGTCACTACAACCTATATAACTTATCTTAATTAATTAAAAAATAATATAATTTATAAAGTTATTAATTAAATCTACTAATAAATAGATTAACTACAGTCAATTCTGGATATAATAAACCTTTTTATAATAAATACTAGATATAACAAACTCAAAATTTTTAAAGTTTAATATTAGTTTAGTATAACAAGAGCTGTGATTCTTAAAAAAATATAATAATTTTATATAATAAACTTTTTTTGACCAAAATCTAGAATTTGATATAGAAAGAGTTAACTATAAATTATTAAACTAATTTTTTTTTTTTAACTAGCCTCTTTGATGTAGAAATTTTTATTCAAGTATATTGGGCAGGAAGCTCATATAAGTGGAACCCCAATTATATTAGAGAGTACAACTAGCTATACATGTGGCTTTTGAGCATCTATTTTCGTAATCTGCATATAGATAACTATATATTATAGGTTCTATACTAGTTGTTATACCTATAATCCAACTAGGGGATTATCTATTTAAACCCTCTGTAACATACACTACCCTCTTGTGTCACTGGAACATCTCTATTATATTTGTCAATCAAGAGTTCCAGATGCGTACCATAGCCTTAGGACTAATTTATCCTCGAAGCATCATTACTAGAACTTTTCTTACTTACAATTCGGCTAATTTAGACTTTTAGTAACTTATACCAAGTCTGAGAACAAGTACTTGCGAGCTGAAACCACTACTATTACCTACTTCTGCTTTTGTAGGGTTTACTCACTTTACGGACTGTCTATCATTTTACTAGTTCCCAAACTCCCAATCCAAATAGCCCAGAAGGGCGGACCCTTCCTCCAATTCTCACTGACGGCCTGGTTGATTTGGTGCCTTGCTGAACACCTCGGTTCTGTTCAGTTTCTGGTTCTTCAATTGATAATCCTTTACATAGTGCTATCGAAGATTTGTGCTATCTCTCTACTTAGGACTTGCCAAGCAGGATTTTATATGCATCAGCTCTTGAATTTACACAAATACTTCACTTGAATTTTGTATAACTCTTGTTCTTTCAGTACAAGCTGGTATGACCAAAGCTACAGATCCAATGATCCATCAAATTACACACAGTCTGCTGTAACACATTCTGTAAAATTCGAATTTCATCACTAGTAAAATTTGAACTCGTCTTGCTGCTTGAGAGTATGACAACTTATCAACTTCATTAAGTTACCACACCCTTATTAAACTAATTTAAATTAGACTAAAATATATAAAAAAATATTAAGAAAAAATTATCAAAACACAAAAAAAATAAATAAAGTTTATAAAATCTTATATTTGCTAGTTTATCTAATTAATATATTTATATTATATCTAAATATATTCTTATATTATATTATATTAGTCTAAATTAAAAATAATTAAAGTAAAAATTATAGTATAATTTAAACTAATTATTATAAATTATTAATATTAATTATTTAATAGCTACTTAAAATATATTAACTAAGATATAATATATATAATATTTAAACTTTTATAAAAAATTTTATACTTATTATACAGTTAAATCTCTCTAAATACAACCTCTCTAATATATATATAGTCAACTCTTTCTATATTAAATGGTCAAGTACAAGTTCAATTTCACAGAGAGTAAAAATTAAATTTAAAAAAATAGATTTGGCAACTATTATTGTGATTGAGAAAACTCGAGACTCTGTAACTATGATTAGTAAACTCTATTTTAAAACTAATAACGAATCAAATACTCTAATAGGATATTCCAGTTCCATGACCCTTGTATAAACAAATATAACCGAAGAAAGCTTTGTTTAATTCTTTAATTATGATATACCAAGTTATTTCTCATCAAATTATGTTTACTTTTTTAAAATCTTAGAGTTTAGAAATTTATTAAAAAATTTAATAATATCTATTATTTTGAAGTAGCTCTATTGTTTTTATTAGAAGCTATAAATTATTCTGGCTAACTATACTAAAATATTGTCTGAGTGTATCAGCAAGAATTTCTGGCAGTGCATTGATATCTCTTAAAATCACATAATATTCGAACGGAAAGGTATTTAGATATCGTTCCATACTAAGTGTCATTATCCCATTTACCGATTTATACTTGACTTGATTCATCGATGTTATAGAATCTTTTTCTGATTTGTTATCAACAATTATAAATACAACCATTATTTGTGCCTCAGTTGCTCTTCTGACAAGAGATTTAAGAGTTTCATGGTCTTCACATACACCATCTGATACTATTAGTTGAAGTTGCCATAACTCTTTCCTCTGTGCTACACCATTATATCTGTTTCTGGCACGTTCCAAAAGCTCGATAGATGCTTCCATTAATGATCTGACGTAGGTCTTGTTTTGTTCAAATGTAAATTGATGTATAAGTTGTGCCCCTGCTTCGCTGCTAAACGGTTGATCAAAGGGATGAAGTAATTGCACCTTTTCTCCGAAACTAACAACAGAAATATCACCAACTTCGAGTTGCGATAATGCTTTAGATATCAAAGCTAATGTCTCATAGGCGAGTTGAATCGAACGAGTTTCATTCATTGATTTTGAATCGTCGACTGCTATCATGACTTGATATTGTCGTTTGCTTAGTTTTGTGCGGCGAAGCCAAATTTTATCCTTTTTAAAATTACTGGCAATATACGGTATAATCTTTTTCATATTGAGCCTTTTGCCAGTCCGGTAATCTCCTTTTAATTTCGTGGCAAGGGTAGGCTCTAGAATTAATCGCAATTGTTCACAAAGACCATTAGCCAAATCATAAGTAAGGTTTTCGTATTTTTGCCAGAGTTCCCTTGCTTTGGTAATGTTTCGATCGGACTGCCGCCATTCCGACAATTTAATTTCAAGTTCCTGTCGTAAACTATCTGTGTCATCACGGATAGATTTGTTATTTTGAATATTAATGGTATCATAAGTAAGGTTTTCATCTTTTTGCCCGAGTTCTCTTGCTTTGGTACTGTTTCGATCGGACTGCCGCCATTCTGACAATTTAATTTCAAGTTCCTGTCGTAAACTACCCGTGTCATCACATATAGTTTTGTCATTTTGAATATTAATGGAATCTTCGATCTCTTTGTCTTCGTAAGCAGATTCATAATTACAAGTTTGATCAATTGTTTCAACCGCTTTTAATTGATCTTCAGTGGCTGCAGCCATCACCTGAAGATCATGAGCAACATCATCATCTTTTATATATTCAAAATTTTTACTTTCGTTTAATTTTTGCTCTATGTTACTTTGAAGATCATTGTTTTGTTTAAATTGGGAGCTCGAATTTTCATCAATTATTTCAAGTCTCCGATGCCATTGTTCAAGAGCATCACCAAGACTCCTATGGGGATTGACATCCTTTAAATTACAGTTCAGCCTTTCTTGACAAGTTTCAAGGTTTTTACTAGATCTTTCTTCTGGGATAGCAGTTACTTTACCTGATTGTCCGTCAATACCATCCATATCATTAGTGCAGTCTGGTTCACCTACCATAGTCTCAGTTATCAATGAATTGACAGATTTATTATCGTCTTGATCTTTCGTGAGATGCTCTTGTGAGACTTTACGAGATCTTTCTTCTGGGATAGCAGTCGCTTTACCTGATTGTCCGTCAATAACATCCATTTTATCTGATTGTCCGTCAATAACATCCATTTTATCTGATTGTCCGTTAATATCATCCATTTTATCTGATTGTCCGTCAATATCATCCATTTTATCTGATTGTCCGTCAATATCATTCATATCATTAGTGCTGTCTGGTTCATCTACCATAGTCTCAGTTACCAATGAATTGACAGATTTACTATCGTCTTGATCTTCCGTGAAAGGTTCTTGGATGGCGTCAAGTTCAGGTTCATCTATATGCATGTTGGAAAGATCATCATTGTCAAGGTTATCAGCATAATCATCAAGAACTTCATTTCCATTGTCTTGATTGTCAAATTCATCTTCAGGATCATCTATATTCATATCATTTGGAAGCTCTAAATTTTCAGCCGAAGGAATATCAAATTCAATCTTAGTTTGATCATTAATTTGCATGTCGTATTCATCATCATTTTGTTCATTTTGTTCACTTGAAATTTCTTCTTCGGCTCCACTCAAACTTTCTTCACCTGACTGTTTGGATTGATGTGATTCCTGTTTAGAATCGCTATAATTTTCTTTTGCAACAATATCCATTTCACCTTTTGGGTCAGATTGTTTATGCATTTGATCAACAACTTCTCCACTATCCTCATGTTCGGGTGTACCATCTCCCCACATTTTTTCGTCAACGTTTTGGTCGTCATCATCAAGATTGCCAATTTGCTCATCCAAATTCGACAAGTCATCGTCCTCCTGAGATGAATCCGTATCGTCAAGTTGTTCAGTACTTTCTAGTGTTCCTTCAAAGTCATTTTCCATTTCAATTCCATTATTTTCTATGTTTGGATTAGTTGGCTCGCCTGATAACTTCTCAGCCTGATTCTGAGTTCCCAGCACTTGCTCTTCATTGACAATTTCGTCACTCACATCTTTTGTGCCATCACCTTCACCAATACCAGTTCCTTGTGCATTATCATCAATATCTCCTGGTTCATCATCTTTCATTTCTGTTTCCGGCATGCAGAATCCTTTTGTGAATATGGTTACAAAAGAGTTACAAAGTACCAATGAGAGTTTACACAATGATTTATGATGTAAAATGAAATTTATCATAAATCCATTAACGATTATAAAGTGCTGCTGAATAAATGGAAAGATTCTTTGTAATAAACATGAAATTAAATCCTGACAAATATCATTTTTAAATCTATTATCATCCATTAATTCAGAAAGTTGTGAATGGATCTCATTGAAATGATCCAAAGTAATTTTTAATTGCAGTTTCTTTAAAAAGTTTAGATAGCATTCATGTTCATAGCGGATATAACCATCACACATGTCTTCTTGATGTTGGTGATGAATGTCGTTTTGAGCGGACAGTTTTCTTAAATTTTGGATACATAGTAGGATCTCATCAAGTAAATTGTTGATTTTGTGAACAATTCGTCCGAGAGTTAACTTTGTTTCTTTATTTAAGCTTGGATGCGTATAATTATCTTGTTTCGAAAATTGAAATAGGTTATTTTTAGAAGTTATGTATTCACAAAGCGGTTGGAAAATGTGTGAAAGATCCAAATGCCGAGAGCATAGATCTTTAACATATGTATACAAAGTATTAATTATATGAATCTCATTCTTGGCCATTTGTATAATATCCTGAGTTATAATTACAGCACTTCCGTTTGCATAGTCAGGATATAGAACGATCCTGTCGAATACACAAATAAATCTCTTTCGAGCTGCAGAGATTATCTCAAGCAAATTACCAATATTATGACTAATCTCTTCATATTCAAAAGAAACTTCACGTTTTGAGAATTGTTTTTGAATATTAAATAGTAAGCGTGAATGTAATAACATGCATTCTATATCATCTAAGAGCATTTTGATATTCCACACACTTTTTTCATCGAAAGAATCGAGACACACTAATCCACAGTCTTTAGCATTTAAGCGATGGGAATTGTATGCTGAATATATTGAGCCTAATTGTACCATGACTCCCGAAAGTCCAATGTACTCTTGTTCTAATTCGCACAAGGATCTTCTTTCTTCTATTAACAAACATAATAAGTCTTCTAAAAAACCTAATCCTTTCTGTACTTCTTGAAGTGAAAGATCCTTAGAATGAGTTGTGGATATTTGTCGAAGATGTGTCATTTGAGCAATAATTCGGTAATAATAATCATCAGCTTTTTGCAAAATTGGTATGAAAATATGCATAGTTGGAGGTTTTGATGTGGGCTCGTCCTTATGGAGTAAGGATTCTACAGTTTCATACAATGATTTGGTTATTTGAATTCTAGGGAGTTGAAAAGTATAGCCAACCAGATCTTGTTGTTGCTTTATAACCTTTGTATTTGGAAATTTGCGCAATCCGATCCTTTTCAATTCTTTTAAAAGATCAACTAAAGATTTTTTCTTTACCAATTTAAGATTTATGATATAGTTTTTTTTGTCTTTATCCATTATGTAATGTGTTTGTTCTTGAAGCGTTTTTATTCGCGCAATAATTTCTGTAGCAAAATCATCGAGAATAGGTTTTTTACTAAGTGGCCTATATAAGAAAATATCATTAAGACAATAATAACGGAATTTTTTCAAGGTTTTGTCGATGTTTATGAATCGGTCAGGTGCAGGTAATACTTCTTTGCATAATTCTATTTGTAGCTCTAATGTCGTTGCAGGAGGATCAATAGGAATAGTGTTCGGAAACCAATTTTCCGGGCAATCGTACGTACAATATTCAACAGAATTGGAACTGTTACTTCCTAACTGGCTCTTGGGGAAAATCGTTTGACAGGATGCTATAATATCAGTAACTGGCCTATCAAGTACATCTCGATATTTTCGAATACATCTCGATAAGTGTCGATGGGTTTTTTGGGCACTTTGCTTTAAGGCATAAATATTTATATCTTTCCAACTAGCAATCTTTACGAATTGACCAAGGTCTTTTTCTATAGGCTTACGCATATCAACTAATGCATTGTCAAGTTCATAAAGAAATTGGGAATAGTACTTGTAGACGTTCCAAAGCACATCAGCTGCTTGTTTATAAAGCGATTTATACGTTTCATCACTTGAATTATTATGCGCATTAACTTTTGAAAAATGATCCAATATACAAAGATGTTCGTAGAAACAACGGATTAATTCGAGCCGAGATTTAAAGTCACCATATTTCGACGATTGCAGGAATTGATCAAGAGTGCGAACAATTTCATTTATGTGCTGTTGGAAAATTGCAGTTGTTCTATCGTAAGATGATTGCTTTTTAAGATTATCTATGGGCAGAATTATACAGTTAAAGAGGTGGAACCACCATTTGGATGCGGATAATTCATAATATTTTTCTTGTACCGCCAGTAACTTTGGCCAGCAAGTCAATTCAAGTTGCCTCCATTGAATAATAAGTCCAATAATTTCTTTTTGATATGGTTTAATTGTTGTATCTCTACTAGCATACGTTTCCCAATCTTCAGTTTTTTGTAATAAAATTTCTAATCCTGTAAGGAATTTTGCAATAGGTGAATTTAAATTGAATCCCTTGATCCTTTCGCAAATATTATTAATTTGGTGAAGTATTGCATGTTCAGGCCACATTACGATTAATTCCGTAACACGTTGTTGCAAGTTTGTGATAATAGGAATTAATTTTTTTGCTTCAAATATGTTATGATCTTTATAGAAATCATACAATTCTGGAACTGTATTGTTTGAACTATATATATTTATGATTTCATCCTTTCCTACGAACCAATTTTTTAATATCGACGTGCCTAATAATGTGCATGTTGCAAATGCATCATCAAGTTCTTCTGGATATAATTTGTTATTAAATGAAGCAAGTTCTCGAGCCATGCTAAAAGTTGACCAGAACGTCTGTTGAATTGCCTTCGGGCAGCCTTCAACATATTTTGCACAATATAAGTTAAAGTCACTGACAAACATTTTATGTAATGTGCATATATTTATAATAATTTCATCTTTGGCAATTACCACATCTTACAATTTA
>CAJVPZ010002849.1:0-11794 GCA_910592135.1 Racocetra fulgida | reverse complement strand
TCAACAATACAACAATTCCACCGTTTGTTACTGCATTTTTACCCATTATGGGTCCTCTTCATGTTTCTCTGAATTCTCGTGAGCTTGTTTTTCTAAAAAATTCTTTTTTTTTAATGAAATATATAGAGATGTATTCAGAACAAATAAAGATATGGGTAAGAAGCCACGACCATGGAGAATTGATTTAATTCTTCATATCGTACATGCAGCATAGTTGGATATAGTTGATATTGTCTACTTGAAGTTCGGTCATATATGCAAGAACGTAGAGTTTCTATATTTAACCAATCTGCTAGGCAACTTGATCCCTCTAGTTCTTGATGTATACGTGGTACACCATCGGGAGGGTAATTGGCCAGCTTACGAGGAAGCTTGAATGCGTTGCTGGAGCGATCTTTTTCTTCGATTTGATCGCAAGAACTATAAACGTGCTCCTTTAATGTTTTTTTCTGATATTTTTTATTGGATAGAAACTAACCATCCAATCTTTTACATGTTTACTAATTACCTTGCTTCACTAAGTGATTGTCCCGTAGAACTTGTTCACAGTATTATTAGACGGCGTACTCCTAAGTTTTTCATGGGCAAACAATTACAAACAGAAGCACATTTTATTTTTCAAAATCGAGATGATAGCGAGTTTCGACAACAATTTGTGAATTCTGTAAAATATCCGTACACGTCAAAACAATTGAAAATGCTTTCTAAGAAATGCGCTACATCACTTTTAGGTGCATTTACACAGATATATCAAACGCGTGATTATTGTCCTTTAATTGTTGGTTCTTCATCTGACAATATTAACACTTATAAATTTATTTCTTTAGGTTATGAAGTAACTGATCATCATCTTCCAAGAGGCTTCGTTACTTCTAAAAAACCTAATACTGCTATTCTGTGCGATTATATACACTGTGACACCAATTTGTCTGATAGATACATTTTGGCATGTGGCCATGGTTATCACGATCTTTGCCTGCAGAAAAGTAATTCAAAATGCCTTATATGTCTCGATTATCTCCAGGGTGAGGTTAAAAATAATGTCACAGCATTGATAATGAGTTTGACGAAAGAGAAAATGGAAAATGAATCGATAGATGTAAAGAGTAAAGACATGGATAATGATTGCAGTAACGTAGAAGGTATAACAGATAATATTATGGCAATAGAGGATAAATTAGAACTTACAAAAAAATCATTTCTTGCGTTATAAATTTATTAAATTTTTATTTTTTTATAAAAAAAATTATTATAATAAAAATTTATTATATCGCTAAATCCCTTGCATTATTAACATTGTATTATGCAAATTAAAAGTCATTGCGCATTGGAAAGCATTGCTGCTGCTAACTAAAAAAAATAAAGGAGAATTTATAAATAATGGGCTGGAAAGTGAAATAATTAGAAATACAGGCTCAAATTAAAAATAATTACATATGAGGGCCTAATCTTTAAAAAAATTACAAATGTGATCACGTAATTACTGCATCACAAAGTACTATTACCATTTGAATTATAACGATTGCAAAATTGTGATTATAAGGCATTTAGAGTTATTTATATACGATTATTGGATAAAAGTATAAATGAAGCGCTGGTAATAATCATTTTCGCTTAAATATTATATAAAAAATAGCGTTAAATTAGCACAATTATTTTAAGGCGAAGAAGTTTCAACAGAGTAACTCTCTAGAGTTGGAGCATCTTCTGTATTGTAAATATCATGCCAATTCGCGTTGTTTTACTTTACATCATAGTGGTTTGTTATAATAAGCAATTTTATATAAAAAAAATAAAATT
Source organism: Racocetra fulgida (assembly GCA_910592135.1). Classification (NCBI taxonomy): domain Eukaryota; kingdom Fungi; phylum Glomeromycota; class Glomeromycetes; order Diversisporales; family Gigasporaceae; genus Racocetra; species Racocetra fulgida. The sequence goes on along the minus strand of CAJVPZ010002849.1, from coordinate 9,994 downwards.
TATTAAATTTAAAAAAAATTCATTTCTCATTTATAATTACTAATTTACGATTGATAGTTGTGTTTTTTATGTGATGCTTGCATTTCTTACAATGATCAAAACACAGGCTTGAATAACGTCACAGTTATTTGGGCCCTTATATGTAATATTCTTTAAAAATCAGGCCTCAATATTTAATTTAGGTCTTGTAAATTCCCCAAAAATAAAATAATAAATTCGACGACTATCCACGAATTTGATTGGTCAATCAGTGACGGAAGTTGTCAGAAATGATCTGCATTTTGTATAACCAAGGATGGTCGCTCCTGGAATATTAAATTGCTAGGATAAAACCAGTTTCAGACAGGGGATATAAAATAGTTTTTAACTAGTTATAGATCAGACTTTTTAACGTTAAGGACTTAACTAAGGCTAGACAGGACCGGACTTTTAATATCCCTAATTGAGAAGTGACTGTGCAATGATTCAACCATGTGACCAGTACTTTTGGGGACTGCCCTGACAAACTCGATCTGAAGTACTTCTGCGAGTGATACAAATTAAACAAAAGAAATTTGACATTTTATTGCTATTTTAAAGTAAGTATTAGGGTCAAAAGGTTATAGGGAAAAATAATTATTTCTAAATACTTAGCAAAATGGCTGCGTTTTATAGGCTGGAGCCTTAAATTTTAGTGTGTAAAAATGGAAATCTTTTTTAAATTTGGTTTTGCTTTTCGCACATGTCAGACTACAAAACACATAACAGATTTCTTGTTATAGGGATAGGAAGTGATCTTCCGGACCATTTAAATTTCTTATAACACTTAAGCAGAAAGTTACTGTAATGACGGAGTAGCCAGTCTAATTTATTTGCTATAATGAGTGTAGTGTGTGTAAATAAATCTAATATTTAAACCTCTTCTGTTATATTTTTTTATCATGCATATTTCAATTGTTAAATTTATTAAGTATTTAAATTTAAGCATATTAATAATATGTTAGTATTGGAATTTTGCAATTTATTGACAAATTTTACTGATTACTCCATGTTTTTTTACTAGAAAATTTTAATTCTAAATTTTTATCAATTTACTATAAATATGTGCTTAGGTTATATGTTTAGATAATTACAAATAGTTCTATAGTATTTTCTAAACTAATAGCTAATTTTGGATAACTTTATTGGGATTATGTTTTTTCAGAAATATGGCCGGGCTCTAAAGTTGCAAAACGAATAATTTTATTATAAAAAACTTGCAATTAGATTAAAATATGTTTTTATTAATGGGTTAAGTTCAAAGAATCTACTTATATCAAAATTTTACAAAAAATTTAGTTTATATGCAAAAATTAATTTTATTAATAAAATTTTAAGTTAAAACCCTTTTAAATTAATTTTTTATACTTTTTGCATTGTATATAATTTTAATTTTGCCATATTTTATTATAAATTATTATTTTTTGCACCATTTGTTAAAAATAACAACTACCTTTATTAAACCTTAGAGTTAGAATTTAGCTTTAAGAGATTTTTACATAAAATAATTTTTTAAATAATATAATATGATCAGATATCAGGTTTCAATCTTAGTTTTATGAGGTTTTCAGGAGTTCTGAATATTTTTATTTACCCTATTCAACTCCAGCTTCATAGTGCAGTTTTTAAGATATAGCATACTGGTTATTTTTAACTACTGACTCAAGTTAAAATGTTTTTATTATAATTTTAGAATATAAAGTAGTAAAAATTTTGTTTATTTTTTTTTTCTTTAGCAATCCTGTTTACTTTATTATGAGAACAGACTTTTATCCTTACATGGAATAAGAAATCTAAATCTATAAGTGTTTCTACCAAAGTTAAACTCACCAATAGTGTACTTCACAGATGCTGTAACATCTACTTGCAGTCAGAGTAAATCATTAAACTATGTGTTATGCTCAGATGCGATCTGCCTAGCAACACTTGGCCTCCTCCAGAGATCTAGAACTCGCTCTGAACTTATTTACCCCAGATTTTTCAGCTGGTTGTTGCTCGCTCTGTCAAGATTTCTGTTCTACAATAGATTGCTGCTAAACTGATGACACTTTCTCATAGGGAAGAAAAAAAGAAAAAAAGAAATAATAGAAAATGAAAAAAGGTGTATATAATAAAAACTAATATATTAAAGAAAACAGATACTAATACTAAGGAATATAAAAAAAACTAAACTAAAACCTAAAAGAAACTATTGCTAAAAAAAAGAAAACCTGCTACTCAGGCAAAAACCTCTAATTTTACAGAGTCACAATCTACTATTAAGTGCGAGAGTCTTGACAAAAAATTTAAAACTAAAATAAAATGCTTATAACTCATATCAGAGGTTAAAAATTATATACAGATAACTAGAGGATGCCTGTATATCTCTTTTCACTTTGTTTTACTCTTTCAATTAAATCCATATCTTTATCTAAAAGTATAAAAATTTTGAAATCTCTATGTGCTCTATCCAATAATCATGTGTTTATATGTTCTCAACAATACGACACATAAGGTATTCTTCCGAACACTTATCCAGTTACTAAATTTGCCAGCACCATCCATTTTATATATGTTGTTTATCATCATACAGAGATTCCTAATATAGAAGTGGTAAACATTGCCAATCTTTTGGAGAGGGTATGTCGAATTTCTCACTTTTTGTCAAAAATTATAGCCAAAAATATCAAAAGAAAAAATACCATATTTGTGAGAGCTCAAGACAATGAAAGTATTTCTAGTTGTTCTTGTAGAACTAAAAAGCTTTAGACACTTGAGTTAGAAGTTTTTTACCACTACTGTTATTAAAATAACCTTTTGGCTTGGATGTGAACATATGAGGGAGTCCACCAAAAAGAAAAGCTTGACTCAGAGCACAAACCAACTATATATAACCTGCTTTTCAGTGTTTCATATATAAGTCTTCATTGACAACAGTACCAATAAAAGCCTCAGATATCTTTAAACTTTTTAGAGCCTTGAATCTTCAAACTGTTTTGGCGTTGTCTTGGTTCAAGTGATCATTGGAGAGAGTTAATTAAACAGATATTGAAAAATTTTGTTTATTAAAAGCAATATATAATATTTATAATTACTATACACTATAATTTAAGTTTTAAAAGTTATAATTACTAATTCTAAAATTTTATTATATATTTTACAGATTTTTTTAACTCAATAAAAATTATAATTTAGGCCACACAAATTTAATATATTGGTTTTCATAACATGAAACTTTTAAACAGACTTGGCTGGCCAGCTTTTTTTTTTAAATTTCATATTTAAAAATTTATAAAATTTTTTTAAAAAAATTTTAAAATACTCACCTGGTTATTAAAACATACAAAAATTTTTTTTTACAAATTTTCAAATTTTGATCCAGCCAGGTTATGAAAACCAATTAATTAAGTTTGCATGGCCTTAAATAGTTTTCTAAAATTTTTTAAATTTAACTAAAATTTTTATAATTTATATTTAAAATTTTGCAATATTTTGACGAACTACTATAAAGGCTAGATCTAGAAAACAGATCTGTAAGGTAAGTGAACCAAGCAACAAAAACTAAGGACTAATACACCAACTAAACTGCTGAGTATATTATTACCAGAGAAAAAAAATAAAATTCAGTACTATATATTAGAAACGGATTATATTTCTTTTGGGTTATCTGAATTGAGAGCTTGGAAAAACTTGTAAATAAAATATTAAAGTATTACAAATATGCTATAAAGTAGAAATTAAGATTTAAGTAAATTTTATAAAATTAGAAACTAGTAGTAAAAGATAGTAAAGAACTAGTCACTAACTAGTAGTATATTTTAATATATATTTAGTTAAAATAATTAAAAAAATATAAATAATTAGAGAGTTAAATAGATAATCTTCAAGTAGATTACAGATATGGTAACTAGTATAGAACTTTTGGACAAACTATTTAAATAGATACCTAAAAGTTGTATATATAGCTAGATTGTATCCTTATTATAATATTAAATTGTAATTCTATATAATTAATAACAAATATCAATAAAGCTTGGTCCCAAAGAGTATTTTTAAAAATAAAAAATTTTTTATTTAATTTAAAAATTTAATTTAAATTAACAAGATTAAATAGTATACTATGGGGTTTGGATTTTGTAGCTTATTGATTAAGCTCTTAAACTTCTATATACAAGGTTGATAATTTAAATTTGGCAGAAAGCAAATTAATTAATTTGCTTCTATAACCTTAAGTCCAAGTATAGATATAATGCTAAAATAGAAATTTCTAGAAGGAGATTCAAATATAGAGAGTGATCACTATATATAACTATAGTATTATAGAAAACTGCAGCTATAAAAATTGTGTAAATAAGTCTTTAAGATAGGACAGCATCAACATCCTTGTATTTCTGGTTTAGATAGTACTAACATTTCTAAACCCAACTTGTGAGTATTTGCTTAGAAGAATAGTTAACAGATAATGTGAATAAGTCTATATTTGAATTTAAAATATAGGTACTTGCTTGAAAAAATGATTATCTAACCAAATATTAAAGTAGTAAAACAGTAACAGCATGCAGTACATAATTTTCAGATCCAAACTGCAGATCAGGCTCAGAAACCTAATAAAATTTAAAAATTTTAAACTATTAAATAAAGATATTTCAAAGACTACCTAACTAAATTCGATAAAAAAATTTATTTAAATTTTACAAATCTGTAGAATTCAAATAAAATATTGTCGCAGATTAAAATAAAATCAAATTAAAATAAAATTGAAAACCTTTCTTGCTCACCCTTACAGTTTATAAAACACATATATACTCTTTTTTTAATAACTCTAACTTTAAACTCTACCCCTAATACTGTACTAAAAAAAAACTCTAAAAATTTTCTCTTAAAAAATTTAAATTTTTTTTAAAAAATAAAAATTTCGTTTTAATCTGATTTTATTTTAATTTATTACAAATATTTTTTTTGAATTTGGTTAAGTAGCCATCAAGATATCTTTGCTCAATATTAAAAAAAAATTTTTTTCCTTCGACAATCCTGTTTACTTTATTATGAGAACAGACTTTCATTTCTACATCAGCATACGAAGAAATCTAAATCTATAGTGTTTTAACCAAAGAGTAAACTCACCCACGGCATACCTTGCAGATGCTGAAACATCCACTTGCAGTTAGGATGAACCATTAAACTGCTGTGTTTTGTCCAGATGCGACCTGCCTAGTAACACTTGGCCTCTTCCAGAGATCTGGAACTTACTCCAAACTTATTTTACCCAGATTCCTCAGCTGGCTGTTGCTCGCCCCATTAAGATTCCTGCTCTACAATAGAATGCAGCCAAACTGATGACACTTTCTCATAGAGAAAGTAAAAAGAAAAAAAGAAGAAGTAATAGGGAATGAAAAAAAAGAGTATATAATAAAAATAAATATATCAAAAAAATGATTACAGTCTTTGCGATTTCAGCAGTTATACAGGGAATACCACCACTCGTAATTATAGTACTTCTATCTGATCAAAAAGAAACTTTACCAAAAATAATTGAAGAAAACAACTTGGTTGTTAAGCATTTAAATTGCGTTGATGCAAAATTAGTTAAATTATACTTTGATGATACTTCTCATGATTGGAATTAGCTAGGTAGAATGTATTTTACTAATTATGAATTTTAAAATAAGTTAGGATTAATTAAGGTATTTTTAAATTTTTATATAAGTATTTTATTATTGCAGACATATAAAGAATCTAATACTTTTTTTAATATCTATGCAAGAAAATGGAATCAATTATATTAAAAAAACTTCTTCTTGATCTATATTTATTTGAAAATAAACTACCACTTTTAAGTGAAACAGATTTTTATTATTGTATAAAAAAAGGTTAGTATTTTAATACAATGCATTTTTGAATTTTAGCTTAGTTTAGGTTAGATAATAATAAAGATATTTTTTTTGTTATAAAACTTTTGAAATTAATAGCCTGTTAAAAATTTTTACAATTAACCAAATGTGAAATTCTTCTATTTAAGACGTAATATATATAATTCTGATCCTCATATTGTACCAATTGGCAATTATGTAATGTCAACTAAACATCTTTGGCAATTATATATTATTTACAGAGTGAAGTCTGGTTTAACTACTGATGTATTAAATCCCAAAGACAGACAATCTAATAAACTTGCTGAATGGTTTTATTCATCACATATCTTAAGAGGTATATTAGCTTCACTGATTATATAAAATATTTAACTTTTATTTTTTTAATATTAATTTGATAATCTTAAACTAGCGATTTCTGAACATACTTAAAATATAATAATGATACTTTTTATGGAGATGCGTTATATCTTTTTTTCAGGCATGCTTTTAGAAGCATGGAAATCTAAATAATGGTACATATTGATCGAATAGCCTATGCTTGGTCCAGAACTATATTTTTTGCAGCTACATGGAAATATAATAAAAATAATCTAGCTAAACATAATTCCAAAAAATATGGAATTTCCTAGTAAATAAAGATGATTTTCTTTATCTCAGATGTATATTAATTTTATTAATTAGTTATTTTCTACAAGCATATGTTGATGTTTCTTTGTGCCCTTGCTTAATTTTTACAGCATTTTTAGAACATATTTTTGGATATGCATGCAGATTAATTGAAGATTTTACATTATTAGATTTTTTAATAATTAATGAAAAAATTATTAAAAATATCAATATTGAAATGAAAGGTAAAAAAACTATTTAAAAAATTTTAAGAAAAAATTACTAATGCTTGTTATTTTAGGATCTATTAAACATCACAACAGTAATGATGGCTATAATATACGTCTTGGATCAATTAAAGAATCATTAGATTCTGAACTATTGTTGTTTCTGACAGAATTTGAAATTGGTAATATGTTAGAAAAGGTAACTAAAAACTATAAGTTAAAAAAAATAAATTAAATTAAATTTATTTAGAATTCACCGAAGATGAAATTCGCCACAATGTTTTAAAGTTAAAATTAGACTTTAAGTTAGAGTTTAAGTTTTAAATTAAAGCAGAGACTGGAGTTTTGAACATTTGTACTTAGTATGACAAATACTGATCAACATATCTGGTTAATTTCATCTCCAGTGAACATTAAAATTTGCAGAATAAATTATTCTAATTTGTTAAATATAATAAATCTAATAGGTTTTAATGGCTATGCATAGAGTTTTAAAATCAGTTGGCATAGATTTTTATCTCATGAATATACACAGATTGTTTGAGAATGCTTTAACTGTCAACACAACTTTGTAAATCATGAGGATAGATTTTTAGATGAAGAAAATAAAGAAGTAGAAACAGGTTTAATTCATGATAATATCTCTGAATTAGCTGTTGAAAAACTACTATATTCACATCAACAAAGGCTTACAGCACGTCAAAATCTACTTGATAAATATGATTTTGCTACTTCTAATTCTGAAATTTATAATTCAAATAATGATAACATGTTTGATGGTTTTAATAAATACAAATCTTCATTTTTTGAATTAATGAATTATTATATACGATTAAAATCTTTAGATCTTATTAAAATTATAAAAGAGATAGTGCAATATAGAGGTAAATAAATTTAAATTAAAGTTAATATTTAAAGTTGGGATTAAAGTTTTGGAGGGTTTTTGGTGACGTCAAACATTTTTATTTAGAACACCTCACAACAATTAATTATCCAGTTTTTATATATATATATAGGTGTAAAATATTATAAGGGAGTTTTAGTTAAAGTAATTAAATTAATGCTAATTAATTTTATTATAGAAAAATTTGATGAGTACACTCTTAAAGAAACACGAAAATTCAATTCAACATTACGAAACTTTCAAAATTTTACAATTGATACACCAGATGAAATTCTTAATATAGAAACGCTTTACGACTTGAACAAATAAATTCTACAGAAAGATCTACCTCACGAACTAAAGGCCGTCTTGCTCAATGGACAAGTGCATATCAAAAAATATTTAGTATCACAAATCTTAAATTAGAAAATGTGCATTATGCAGCTAGCAATTTTCATTTTTATATTTGTAATGAAAAAATTTTTATAGCAGAAATTCTTGTTGTGTTTAAAGTAATTATAGCTGTTACTTATTATTCAGATAGTTATTTTGCAATAGGCTATTTACCCAGTATTAATAAAATTAGGGCTAGTTTTTGGTTAATTGTAAATATATATTATCAGTAAATTATTATCTTGTGTGATAACTGATAAATGGCTTGTTGGTAAAATAACTATCGGAAAAATTATTTATAATCTATAAATTAACTAAACAAAATATTTATAGAAACATGGTACATCATATCATCAGGCTGAATCTTTGAATGGATTAAATGCTAATCGTATACATGCAATTTTATATGAATAAGATATTTTAAATCAACATGAATTTTATCATATAGTGAACCCATTAATAATTCAATATGCTATTGAAGAATATCCTTTCTGTTTTATTCATTCCTTGGGCAAGGTTGAAGTTAAAAGTAAAACAACTTCATTTTTTTTAGGCCGATATGTGATATTGTTAGCAATTCAATTACAATTATACAAAAAGTCAATAGAAGAAATTACTCAAATAGAATCTGGAGTTATAGAAGCTGAAGATTTAATGAAAAAAAATCTAGAATAGCATCAAAATCTAGATTTATAGTATCTTAAAAAAATTTTTTTATGTAATGTTCAGTGTACGAAAATCATTTATTAATAAAAATGTTTAATGTATAGTTTTATATAAAAGCTAATATATATTGTATGAGTTTATGAATTTGGTCTGTACGGAAAAGGTTCTTGGTCATGGAGGTTTGATTAATAGGTCTATATAGTATTCAGAGGTCCTGACAGCTACCTAAAATATATAAAATTATTTATATTATTTATTGCTTACTGCATTATTTGTAAATACAAAAAAACTAGTAATTTATTTTAAATAAATATATTTTTTTGCCCAGTATTTTGGTAATTTTTATTTATTTTTAAGTCTTTAGGTTATTAAATATTTATTAATTGATTTAAAATTTGGTTTGATATTTTTTAATTAATTTATACTTGTTAAAGAAGCTCAGATTAACTTAGAAATTAAAGTGTTTGCCTATATAAATTTTATTAATATTTATTTTATATTAAAATTAGAATATTACTATTTATTGCCAGTGATAATATCACCAGTAATACTATATCTAACTTTAACAAAGATTTGGACCCTTATATCTAACTCTAACCTTAGTTTAAAATTGAATCTTATCTTTAAATTTGATAAAAGAAATAGGTAGTGGTGGTACTACCACTAGCAATAAATACTAAAATTCTTAAAATTATTAAATTATAAATATATAACATATTTTATTTAATATTTTTGATAGTTATCAACATTTTATTATTGCTGAAATTTGCTTTATCATTTGTTTTATTAATTTATTTCATTATTTTTTTTATTTTTTATTTTTAATTTTTGGCAGCCTTGCCAGTATTTTTAGACCAATTTTACTATACTGTTTTTCAAATTTTCTTATTTAGAAAGATTTTAAAATGAAGCAATTAAAATTATAGTTAGGGTTGTTCAGAGGTTAGTGTTTAGACAAGTTTGCAGGTAAAATTGCTCTCCTAACATTTTTTATTAGTGTCCCAAAAGAGGTTTAGACTCTCATTTCTTGTAATTTTTGATTTTTGTTTTTTTTACTTTGTAAAAATTTTATGATTTGATTGGTTAATCTATGTAGATTACTCAATTTGATTGGTTAATTTATGTAGATCATTCAAATAAGGAAATTTAAAAAAATGGTGTGGTAAAACTGGTCATATATATTTTTTTTTTTTTTTTTCCTCACAATGTCGCGAACAGGCGAATTTTTATTAGGAATTTATATAGTACATTACTACTACCTACAATTATGCTGGCCCATAACCTCGTGCTGCTACATTTAAAGACCACCCAGATCGACATGTGCTACACTACTTGTGCCCTAATTCTAT
>CAJVPZ010002848.1:0-11795 GCA_910592135.1 Racocetra fulgida | reverse complement strand
AGCAAGCCTAGTAATTTTTTGGATCATAAAGATTCGTAAAACTAAGAGAACCACATAGGCTCCTAATCTTTTTAGGATGCTGCTCAATTAAGGAAATCTCTTTTTAAATCTGACGGTATTATGACGCACATCATTTGATGATAGTAGATGACTGACATAATCAAATTCGACAATTGCAGATGATCATCATTTATTGCGTGATTTCCAGCATCAGCCGTTTCCAGCATCAGCCGTAACAGTAATTAATATATCAGTTTCTTATATCTACATATAGTATCTATATGTAGTATCTATATATAGTATCTACATGTATTATCTTCATGTAGTATCTAGTACCAAAGTATATATAAAAATGGAGAAAGTAGATTTTTCTTTTTATATAATTGCAAGGAAGTTATTTTGACAATCATACATTCAAAATTAAATAGATATAATACAAGAACAACCAAAAATATCAATTTACTACAAACTATAAAAGCTATACAAGGTAAAAACAAATTAACAAATTGAGTAGTTGTTAATAATCTTCAAATTTTATATATTTTTGCAAATCGCAATAATCTTTCTTTATCTTACAATGTTTTTTATTATCTGCCAAAAACATAAGTGTTTAACAAATACTACATTGATAACATTTCATAAAAAATAACAGCTTAAAATAATTAATGATTTATTATATTATAATAATTTTGACATAACATAACTTATTATGGCACTATACTTTAGCTTAAAAAATGATTAACAATAATATATAGAAGAAAGTAATTGATTTATTTTTATTATTATTTTTTTTTATATTGGTAGCCTCACCGGTATTTTTATTAGATCAAAGTATATATATATATATGAGGGTGAGTCAATAGAAATCAAGCAAATTTTTAATAATAAAAAATTTTTATGACTTTAAACAAGAATAACTTAACAAAAACCTAACCAAATTTGATAAATTTTTTTTAAATAATTTTTACAAATTTGTAGAATTAATTTAAAAAATTTTTTACTAATATTTGATTAAGTTTTTGTTAAGTTATCTTCGTTTAAAGTTTTAAAAAAATTTATGAAAAAATATTTGCTTGGTTTCTATTGATTCAACTCCATATATATTTAAACTATCTAAATTACAAATTCAACATCATTCAGCTACCCCATTGGGTGCCCAAATGTGGTCTACTGCACTAGTTAAGACATTGCCTATACCGAAGGACTGCACCAAGCTAGCTAGTGAAGCTATAATAAAATAGCCTCAATTTAAAGAAATTTTAATTAAGATTCTACCAACAATTAACCTCTTCAACTTTATCCTTCTCTTTACAATAATAATTTAAAAGTACTCTACTATCTAATTTAGCTTTAATTTTTACTTTATTATAGCTAAATTCTCTCTGTTTGTATTTAAGCTTCTTTTTTTTTTCTAGTTTATTTTGTTCAAGCCAATAGAAAATTTTGCTCTTGAAAGTCTTCTTTTGTTCTTCTCTTTGTACTTCTCTTTTTGTTTTATAACTTCATATTCTTTCTTCTTTTCTAAAGAGTTATCTTATAGATCTTTACTGAGAATGTTTTTCATAGACCTTCTTCTTCCTAGCTTTCTTGACATTATTTTGAATCTTCTACTTTTAGATTTTGATTAATTCACTTGTGTCTTCTTTTTTCCTTTTATCAGAACTGAGCTTTCATATCTTTTGTTTCTATGTCTTGATTAGTCCATTCAGGTCTTTCTTCTTTTCTATTCTGCATTTGAATATCTTTCTTTTTCCTCTTCTTCTTAAAGCCTGATTTTCTGTCTAGAAACCTCTTCTATATTTCAATAAAAACTTTTTGATTTTCAAAAAGTTCTATTAAAATTCATTATACTATTCTAATATTATGTCTTTCTTTTTTCTTTTCTGATTCTTAACTCCCTTTAATCTTCCTGCTAATATATTTTAAATCAAACTTGTATTATTAATTCATTGAAATCTTGACTATTGTATCTATACTACTAGCAAATTTTTTCTGTTCTTTTTTCAAATTTTGCCATTAATCTGTAAGTCTTCTTTGCTTGCTTGATATATTATTTATTATCCACTTTGTTGAGATTAAAAATAAAGTCTTTGAACTTGTCTCTGCTTAAATCTGCTTTAAAGTATTTGCTTCTATAGGGCCTTTAATATTTTGTTTCTTGATTTCTTTTCTTCTTTTTTCTTCTTTGGCTTTTTTCTTTTTCTTATACTAGTTTGCTGCAGCTACTTTAATAGATTCTTTAAATTTATTAACCAATGCTTTTAATAATATTTTGTTATACTGCTTTTGTTAAACTTTCTTTGTTCATGAAGTCTTTCTTGCTTCAACCTAGTTTTAACTACAATTTTATTTCACAGCTAGTTTTTTTCTTTGTCTAATCTGCATCTTCTTCTTTCTTTTTTTGATTTTCTTTTTAATCTCATACTGGTTTACTGCAAAGGTTTTAATAATTCTTTAAATTGTTGTATTATTGTCTTCAGAGCCATTTTATTGTTCTGCTTTTGTTAAATTTTTTTTGTTCTTGAAATTTCTTGTTCCAACCTAAATCTACTTTTAACCTTATCAACTCCATTTTAGCAGGTTGTTTTTCTTTAAACTCTATTATTTATTTTATTCCATTATCTATTTCTAAGTCAGCTAGAATCTTGTTTATTTCTTTATAAATAATGTATTTAACTGGGTTCTCTTCTTTTTGTAGTGCTGCGTGGTAATTATGATTGTTTTTTTTCTAAGTGCAAGTTCTGTAATTAATTTTACCTGAATTATATTTCCATAATTCTTTATCAAGTTTTGCTATTTGTGCCTTAGCTTCTTCTTCTGTAATAAGTTTTTTCTTAGCATTTTCTGCTAATATCAGATCTATTGAGATATTTTTATTTTCATCAAGTGCCTCTACTTGTGCTCTAAATTTTTCTAATACAGTGATCATTCTTTCAGAACTTTCTATTAATTTTTGCTTCATGTAACTTGTTGTTTTTCTGTTGTTGTTTTTTGTTATTATTGTTTGTTGAGGTTGTTTATCACCTTTGTTTATATTTGTCATGAAGTTTTTAACATGTTTTCTTTGTTTATTCTTTATTATATGTTGTAATTTTTGTATTACCAAAACAGATCTGCATTACAAAATCAAGGCAAATTACCCAAAAATTCACAAAGCGCAAAAAAAAGACTAATGTTTTTGCACAATTTTTCTGTATCTTTGCTGCCTTTGTTTCTTTAACTCAAGTCTTTTAAAAGACTAAGTGTTTTCTACTGTCCTCTTTCTTTTTTCTTAGAGCTCTAAGTCTGGTTTCTTATTGGTCTTTATGTATTTTTTATTTATATAAATTTGTGTATAGAGGATTAGTAGAAAAAGTTTTTTGTATATTGTTTTTTTTTATTATATATACTATATAGAAATCCTTTAAATAATTGAAAGTACACAAGAATAATAACTATACAGTATAATAACCATATTATTAAAAAAACTTTTAAGATATAATAATAAATTTATTGTCTAAAGTGCATTGAGAAATAAATATTTTTAATCAAAAATGAATGCATATCTATGCAATGTATGTTAGAAACATTTCAATAAAAATTGAGAATTGTATGCTCTCATGATTATTAGCAATCAGTGTAACTCAGTTTAGTAGTAGATAATTCTAGATTACACATGAAGAATTTAACATCAATGCATTTTTGCTTTCAAACTTATATCAAATTCTGATTTCCTAATATATATGCACAATGTATTAGAATAATAGTTGCATAATAATATAAAATATATAGTATAATGTAAGATTTTAGAGATTTAATTAGACATAGAATTAAATGTAAATTAAGCATTGAATTAGATGCAGAATTAAATGTAAAATTAAACATCGAATTAGACATAAAATTAGACATAAAATTAAAATATACATTAGTGGGACCTTGTAAATAAATACTATTAAAAAATCAATAATCTTGATTTAAATTAATAATTACATGCCTACTTACCCAACAACAACAATGAGCAGCACTTATTTAGAACCTTAATTATAAATTTACCAGTACGATCACATGAAATGTGTGAGGGATGGTTTTCCATTCAACTTTTTTGATGTTTGCTATACTGATTTTTGAAAAATCCTTTTTTAGTATAAGTAATGATTTTCATTTATCCAAATCTAGTACATGCCATCATGCTGGTGTGGGAAAATTTGTGGTTTGAAAATTACAATTAAAAACACTGTTCGTCATCAGTCAAGCTGCTCTGACCGGCCAGTATCGGCTACGGTTAATAACCGTGACTAAATGGTTATAACCGTAACCGAACCCATCCTTATTCTGGAGCATAATATTAGATAAACTTTCTTAATAATTAAAATGGATAATCAATGTTTAAAAACTTTCAATTGCTATCATTATCGTTGATGAGATGTTCTTGACAAAAGAAATTTAATTTTTTAATAATGAGTAGCTTGTTATCAAATTGCGAGATCAGATGACTTTATAGATCACGTGCTTAGATTGACCTTTTATGGTTTGTTGTGTTGGTCTCGTTAGATCAGGTTTTTCTTGGTTAAGTTTATGATCAATTTCTTAACCAATCAAAACGACGGTACGGAACCCTCCCTTAGATGTATCGGAGGTATGCAATGCATTATGCAATGTGACATGAGTTAAATTATGCACATATAAGCTACATCATGTTTTTCCGAATTCGCGTAAGCTGCATCATAATTCTGGGCACAACAATGTTTTTTTCAAAAATCAACTCCATTTATAGATGTTCCGACAATTAATCAAATTTATTAAACTAATATGTTTGATTAATAGGAACATTTTAGTAATTAGATTTATTTGATTAATGAGATTAATTTAAAAAGTTTCGTAAATTCAATTTTATGAAATATTTCTTATAATAAAGGCCCAACTGTAAGTCATTTTTAAATTCACAATTAAGCTGTTCATTTTAATGGTCTGCTCCTCGGTATCATACTAGGTGTTATAAATAAAATCATCATCCATCCGGTCATCTTATACGAGTAATTATCGTAGTATTACAATATATAAGTTTGAATTAATTACTGATATTTTTGCTTTGTTTGGTGATTACCGACGGTATCGTTTCAACTGCCATTTAACTATACGTTATCCTATTATAATATATCATCCATTTATTTAACTAGATTTCTTTTTTATATATTTATCCATTGCTACACATAAATTCGTGATTTACTGTATCTACTCTCGTTATTTTCACATCTTTTTACCTCAGTTATCAGATATCACGCAATATAATAATTTCTTTACAAGTTTACATTTCTGCGTAAAAATGTCAATTTATAACAATCTGAATATTGAACAACCTGAAAACCAATTAAATGTAGAAAATCAGTCACAGAATTTTTCACAGAATTTTATTAATGAAATTATTAAAGAAATGTGTGATCTGCATAAAGAAGAAATAATGAAAGGCCCAACTCTCCAATCATTTCTTGATAAATTAGAACAATTACTAATTAAGAAAAAGCAAAATCCAGTTAATATTATCAATATTTGTTTAGATGATCAAATCAATCCAATAATTCAAATGATTGTTGGAATTTGTTATTATTTTGGTAAATGGGTTAAAAAAGATGATCACAAAGCATTTATTTGTTTTCAAAAGTCTGTAGAGATGGATAATGCTATTGGCTTATGTTATTTTGGATTTTGTTATCAACATGGAATTGGTGTTAAAAAGGATGAACGTAAGGCATTTAATTGTTATCAAAAATCAGCAAAAATGGGAGATGCTGTTGGAACATTGTTCACTGGATGTTGTTATTCTTTTGGAATTGGAGTCGAAATGGATAAACATATGGGATTCAATTATTATCAAAAATCTGCAGAGATGGGTTGCACTCATGAAAAATTTCCATTTGCACTTGGTTTCTGTTCCAAACACGAACTTGGAATTGAAAAAGAAGCATTCTTTTACTATAAAAAATCTGCAGATATGGGGAATGTTACTGCAGTATTAAAAGTCGCAGAACGATATCAAAATGGACCTGGATTAATAAGAGATTTATATAAAGCAAACTACCGGTATCAAAGGTAAATTTTAACTTGTGTCTAAACGTGTGAGTGTATTATGACGCAGCACAAACAAATTATAAGATCAGGTGTGATTGAATTAATTTGGGACAAGCGTTTGAGGTTAGGAAAGAGATAGAACGAAAGCTAAAATTTTAAAAAATCTTTCAAAAATTATAACTTTATAAACAAGCTTCGGGTCATAGACGATTTATTTTTTTTGAAAGATAATTACACCTGATCTTGGTATTCAATTGACACTACGTCATGGAACATTATTTATAACGCTTCATTGAAATTCGGCGGATTTAAGGAATTTGGCCTTAATTTAAATTTCCTACATGAGTGTCGCTAAAAGAAAACCCGAAAATTTAAATATGACTGATATTTAAATTTTCGGGTTTTCTTTTATCGACACTCATATACCGGTATATCTATTTTATAAATTGATTTAAAGTTTTAATATAAGAACGGATTATTATATATCTGACTTTAGATAATTATGAATCAAAGTTTCGAATAAGGATAGGTTTTGAATTAAGTTCAAATCCGCAAATTTACCGAATTTATAAATCTAAAGGTGTTTATATGTTTATCAAATTCTCATATTGTATTTAATCACCGATTAGGGAAAATCATATTTAGAATCAGGTATTATCATATCTAATTTATCATAAATCATGTTGCTTATTTGTAATCTAAAATTGAGCAAATTTTATAAATAATATTAGATAAAAATGAATGGAAGCATTATTCTGAAATTTTTGAAATTGAATAAGGGTTGGAAAAAATATTGATTGATAATAAATATCAGTTATCATGGATTTCTTATGATGAATTTGAAAATATTGAGTTGATAGGTGAAGGCGGATTTGCAACTGTATATTATGCTAGATGGTTTGATAAAGTTCAAGGGTTATCCCGGCAAGTTGCACTTAAATTATTTCATGAATCAAACAATTATCAAGAACAATTTATAAGAGAGGTAATTTTATTAAATATTTTTTTATTGGTTATAATATATTATTCGTAATTTAGCATTTATACTATTAAATATATATTCCTTTTATTAATTAGCTAAAAGCATATTGTGATATCAGTCTTAATGATCCAACATTTTTAAAATGTTTTGGTATATCAAGAGATAAAGCTTCTGGAAGTTACGTTCTTGTCATGGATTATGCTTCAAAAGGGTGTTTGCGTAAAAATCTACATACCATAGCACAAACGGATTGGAAAGATAAATTAAATCTGTTACAATGTATTGCATCAGATCTTCAGACAATTCATTCACATGATCTTATTCATCGGGATTTACATAGTGGAAATATACTACTAAATAGTTTAAAAAGTGCATACATTGCAGATTTAGGACTTTCAATAACTGCTAATATTGCATTAAAATCAAAATCTAATGGAATTTATGGAATTTTACCATACATTGCTCCTGAAGTTTTGAAAAAACATCTATATACTAAAGAATCAGATATTTATTCATTTGGAATAATCATGTGGGAAATTTTATATGGTAGACTTATTCCTTTTGAGCAGAAATCTGAGTTACAATTTCAACTGCAAGTTTGTAGGGGTTTACGACCACATATTTACGAAAATACAGCAATATGCTATGCGGACTTAATGAAGAAATGTTGGAGTATGGAACCAGACAATCGACCAACAGCAAAAGAAATTTATGATATGTTTGCAGAATGGTTGAATACTGAAAATATTTTATCGGAATTATCTGAATCTGATAAAAAACTACAAAATATAAAAAATGAAGGAACACAAATTTATGTTGATTTTCATTATAAAAGTAGCTTTACTTCACTTAATAGTAGCTATAAATATCATGGTAATTACAATTTAAATTTTTTGATAAATTATATTATTCTATATTATAACATTGTTCAACAATCCGTTTTTATAGGTAGTAAATTATATGAAATGGAAATACCGGATATTGTAGGTTAATAAAGCAACACTCCCAATTTTAGTAAAACGTTATAGAGCATAACATTCTGTTACGGAAAATTTTGACAAATTTTCCTTACCTTGCAAATTTTCGCTATATAGTTTCTTATTCTCCCATGTAAAAGCAGTAAATTACGTAGTCACGATAGTAATAGCACGTGTACGGGTTTGAAACCCATGGTTAAGGTTCGAAACCCAGGATCCGGATTTGGAACCCAGATCTGGGTTCGAAACCCAAATCCGGGTTTGAAACCCTTGCACATCAAAATGTATAAATAGGACGCTTGTCTAGTAAATAAAGCAACTCTTTCTTATTCTGTTCAAGTAAGTACTGTGGATACGTGACCCAACTTCTCTTATTTTTGGCTTCAGTAAATAAGTATAGTTGTTAGCCTTTGAATAATATTATACCAAATAACTTGTCAGCTCTATTCTTCTTAACAAGTGGCACATGGTAACCAACTTGAACCTAAATGTAACCTGTGACGACCTGACTTGAACACTGAGTAATCTAAACGAAACCTGTAACAATCTCGTACAAATAAGGTTTAATTAAAAGTGATGATACAGACTAAATAAAGCACTACATGATCTCTATGACATATACCTATCTGATAACTATTACTATATATAGACCCAGCTTGTGTTTTAACCTTTTTGAGTACAATTTAGAGAATTTATATATTTATACTTTTTTATTATTTCTATTAAGAAAGACTATTTTAAAAGATATATATTTCTACCTTTTGAACTCAAATTATTATCTGACTATTTTGTTTTATCTAGAAAAATCCTAAAACATTATTGTAATAGTGCTTCTAAATCTAATAGCTATACTATATCTAACTTTTAATTTATGCTTTTATCTTTACCAACATCTTATATACAAAATTCTTCCTTCTTACACTTATCATCATTTATATTACAAACTTGTGATCTTCATTTAACAATTGTTATACAATATTAAAGGTTTTAATAATATAACTAAAAAAGAAGCATAGCAAAATTATTATTTTTACAATAATATCTATATCACCTATATTATTGAAATCAAAATAGTTAATAATACTAATCTCCATTTCTACAACAACAACTTATTCATTTACTTTTGGGCTAACTCAAACAGCTCAGTAGAAGGAATTGCTATTATAATCTGCAACCACCTCAAATCTTATATTCATAATTATCAAACACATTCTAACTCTTAACTTTTTCTTTAAAAATAATATTAAGCTTTATATTATAAGAATTTACCTCTTATCTATAAATATATATTAATTAAGCATACTAACTTAACATTCACCTAATTATGCTTAGTAACTTTAACATAAATAATAATATTTTTAGCATATTATCTAAATAGGAAAGTTATATTCATAACATTGTGTTATATAACACCTTTTGCAATATCTTAAAAATGTACTAAGTAAATGGGTATAGGTACTTTAAGTAAAAATGATCAGCATCTCTGAAAACTTCATAGAAACTAAAATGGAAACCTATTAGAACCTTATATTTAATATATATTGTATAATAAAAAATCTCTATGTATCTTAAAACTGGACCTAACTCTAAGTAAGACATATAGGGTGTTATAATAACACAGTGTTATAAATATAATATTTCATCTAATTATTATTTTTTTAATTATCTACACTACTCTAATATATATAATCTTAGGTCACATACTAACAATATATACTATTTATAGTCAATTAATATTAGCCAAAACTATATCAATTATATTTAGGCTAATTTATTTAATATTCAGTTTTTCTTTTATATAATCTTTGCAATAATTATATCATTATATTTAATAACTATTTTATTTTTTTATTTTTTTCTTTTTTAGTATTAAGGTAAGTTATGCTTTTTGTATCTTTATTTTTTTGTTTTTTTTTAACTTGGCCTCTTTGGTATAGGGATTTTTATTCAAGTATACAGAAGGTTCACAACAGAACCTCAATTACATTGGAGAGTATAACTAGCCACATGTGTAATTTTGATTACTTATTTAAATAGTCTGTGTATAGTATACACTATAGGTTCTATACTAGCTACTATACTTATAACCCAACTAGAGGATTATCTATTTAAACATCTGTAATGTATACATTCTAATTGTATCACTAGGACATCTCTGCTACTTTTGTCAGTCAAAAAGTCTTAGATGCTTACCATAGCCTTAGGACTAATTTATCTTCAAGATATCATTGTTAGAGCTTTTCATACACACAATCTGGCTAATCTAGACTTCAGTAATTTATGCTAAGTCTGAGAATAAATATTTGTGAGCTGAAGTCACTACTGTTATTAACTTCTGCCCTTATAAAGTTCACCCAAACCCCAGCACCTACTTTACAGACTACTACTGACTTTTCAGGCATACCAACAATATCTCCAAACTTCTAATCTAGATGGCCCAAAAAGAACTTGCATTACCTGATATTCTAATAAATTCTTTTTCTGTATATATGTAACCTAGTTGGTATAGTGCCTTGCTAAACACCTGGTTCTTATTCAGTTTGCTAACAGGTTCAATTATCAATAATCATCCTTTATATAGTACTATTGAAGATCTGTGCTACCTCTCTATTTGGATTTGCCAAGCAGGCTTTTGTGTGCCCAATTCCCTAGCTTTACCCAAATACATCACTTGGGTTTTGTATTACATTACTGTTCTGCATTCTCTCAGTACAAGCTGGTATGACCAAGGTTACAGGTGCTAACTCATCAGATTATATACAGTCTGTTATAACACATTCTGTAAAATTCGAATTTTGTTGCAGTGGAATTTGAACTCTTGTTCTGCCACTTGGGGTGTGACAACTTACCAACTTTACTAAGTTGCTACACCTGCCTTTTTTAATTCTTAAGTTTGTATATCATTATACAATCTTATTGCTCACTTATGCATTTACTACTAAATTAATTTTGAATACAAGACTCAGACTATTTTATCTGTAATTTAAACTTATTAGAGTATTCTTTATCCTACTTTCATATTATTTGGTTTTCTAGTTACTCAACTGTATTTTTTTTATGACTCACAATCAAACTTCAGTAACACTCAATTTGGTTCATTTGGATAATTAGTTTCTAAAGGCCTCCCAAATTGGTATGCCTGCTGAGAATCTCTTGTATATATATCTTAAACTAGATTCTTACTATCCAGTTAGGTTAGTTATATAACAAAGTTGGTATTATATGACAGATTATAACTTATCTTGGATTTGTGCTAACTGATTGTACCAGTTTACGTTTCTTTATTTTTATAAATATTTAATTCTCTCACTTATTTGTTCATATACTATTAACCTGTATCTTAAACTAAAGATCTATTGTTAGTTTGTAATCCACAAGTCTTTAATATTCCTGTTTTGTCCTTAAAACCTTGGTGATTAGAAGACTAGATCTATATAATAGCCCAATTTGTAAATTATGCGCAAAAGAGAAGAAGAAGACCAAGAACATTTAACTTCATATGAGAAATACGAATTCAAGTGGATAGAAGCAGAGCAGCTAGCGTCGAACTTAGCTTAGACAGCTCTTTCAGAAGGAACCCGCAGTTGTCTTGACAAGGCTCAACTTAAAAGCTCTCTTTGGGGTTCAACGAAAGAGGAAAAAAATGAGACGAGAACTGGCATTCTTAAAGGACTGATTAAAGACAGAACTGCAAAGAAAATTCTCGAATTAGTAGGATCACTAAAGGAAGTCAGAAGCTATCTCGACACGGCAGTCAACTCAGCCTGGAACTACTTTTATGAAAACATCTG
>CAJVPZ010002847.1:0-11795 GCA_910592135.1 Racocetra fulgida | reverse complement strand
CTTTAACGAAGACTATACTATGAAGTTTTCGAATTTTTTGTTTTGTTTACAAAATTGGAGATCAGCAGAAAGAGTTGTTATCAGCATTGTTATGAACTTTATATATCTTATAATAATTATTTTTTTTATATACTGTATTTATAAGTTACACATAGCAACTTATTTTATGATAAAATTTCTAAGAGCCTAAAAAGTTTTTTTTTTAGTTTTTTTTTTTTACTTTAGTTTTTTTTAGATTTTTTTTTTTTACTTTAGTTTTTTTTTAGTTTTTTTTTTATTTGATGTTAACTTTTCTGTTGTATACCTACTTGTATACTTTTTCATTTTGTATAAATATCAAATAAACAATGCTATATATTATATCTTTTGCTGATAAAGAGCCTGATCCATACTACTCAGTTTCCTTTGAACATGATTTTCATAGAGAATTGATAATCGACAATATGCTTATAGAAAGTTGTGATATAATCAATAAAGAGGAACAGGTTGTAAAAGAATCAAGTAGCATAGCAGATAGAGAGATATTCACGAGGAGGAATAGAAGTAGGGGTAGGAATAGAGGTAGAGGAAGAGGCAGAGAAAGAGGATCAGGAAAAAGTAAAGGAAAGAGTAGAAGTGACAAAGATCAAGACAACTACTTACTATCAATGTTAGAATTACCTTCATTTAATCATATGCAATACCGTCAACTACCTCACAAGGGATATACAACACTTCCTCATGAATTCCAACTAGGTATTGTTACTCCACTTGCGCTTTTTCAATTATTTTTTACCAATAAACATTTGCAAAAAATGGTCGAAAATACCAATAGATATGAGCAAGCAAAAAGCAGAGAAGGTGGTTGAGTTTGGATTCCATTAACCTTAAATGAATTAAAAGTATACTTGGGGTTGGTTATTTATATAGAGGTTCATTAAATTAATGTAGTAGAAGAACTATGGAATAAAGACGAAAGAAAGCAAATCACAAAATTAAAAGGTTTATGTCTTTATTTAGGTTTCAACAAATTAAAAGATTTTTTCACATTTCAGCACTAGGTGAACCTCATCCATATTGGTTTTCAAAAGTAGAACCTTTTGTATTACATATTCAAGATTCAATTAAAAGGTTTTACATCCCTAGTTCAAATGTTTCAATTAATAAGATGATTGTATGTTTTTTTGGGCATAGTGCTCATACCATAAGAATGAAAAATAAGTCAATCTCAGAGGGCTACCAAATTTTTTCACTTTGTAATTATGGCTATATATGGGCATTTTTGTTTAGTTCGCGAACTGAAAAAAATGTATCCGTAGAGCCTATTCCAGGCCTTTCTAATATAGGATCCATAGTTGCATATTTGACTCACAAACTTTCCTATAATAAAATATATGATGTATATATAGATAATTACTTTTCTAGCATAACTCTTTTTAAATATCTACACGATAATAGTATCAGGGCTTGTGGCACAGTTCACACTAATTCAGTACATTTTCCAAAAGAATTAAAAACTGTCAAAGAAATAACTTTAGATTGGAATATCCTTTTGAGAAAGGTTGTTCTCTGAATTGATAATAGCCTAGTAACTTTGCTTACTACTATTCATGAAATTTTGGGTAATGAATAGAAAGTTGTTTATAATTGACAAAGACTATATGAAACTAGTTCTAATGCCAATACAGTACGTCAAATTTTTGGAGATTCAAGCAGAAAGGAATTAGAAATTCCACAAATAATTGATGATTATAATTACAATATGGGCGTGTAGATATCGCCGACCAGCTTCGTGGATATTACAATTATCAGTTGACAGTCAGACATACATGGCTTCTTTTGTTTTTCTGGATATTAGATATAGTGCTTGTAAATTGTATACTTTTGTATTGTAAAGTTACTAATTCAAATATGTTAAGTAAGGAGTTTAAAATTAATTTGGTATAGGATTTGATTAAAGATACTTTAAGTAAAAAAAAAAATTTGTCTCATGATGAAATATCTGAAATATCTGAATCTTCTAAAGGAAAATGAACTGTTTATGTGACTAAAATTATGAACTAACTTTAATCCGTCTATTAGAGGGAGGATATTTTGTCAAATAGAAAAAGAAAAGGGAAGCATACATATACTGTCGTTATTTAGCTCAGCATGGTAAGAGAGAAATTAATTACAATAATCTTTCATAAAGCAACCTATAGTGTATTAGATATAAGGTTTTACTTTGTTGCAATAATGTAAGATTACATTGTTTTAGAGATTTTCACTCTAAACAAAAAGATCAAAATGATTGAATAATTTAGTTAGACCACACTTATTTTATATTCTATTCAGAAGTTGAATAAAATTTTGAAAAAATTTTTACATTTTAAATCTTTTATTATTATTTATTATGCTTAACTAGTTTTTTTGGCTTTTGGGAAATAATAGGAAATGCAAGTTAATAGGTTTAGGTCGCAGATAACTCCTATAACTTTCAGTTAGCAAGGGCTCTGTCTAAGTCTCTAGTTTTAGTATCTTATAGATATAAAGTTCAAATAATGTAATTTCTTTATTTTATTTGTAAAGAAGTTTAATTAGATTTTAATAAAGATAGAAGCATAGCCTCACCTTTGAAGATTAAAAATAAAAAAAAAAAGGAAATGCAAGTTAAAAATAAAAAAAATAAAAATAAAAAAAGGTAAAAAAAAAAAGAGTAAAAAAAAAGATTTATTTTTTAAATAAAAAAAGGGTTAGTAGGTTATGCTTTTAATGCTTAAAGTTCAATAAAGTTACTTTTGAAATCTGATGATTCAACTTTAAAATGAATGTTACAATGCGTAAATATTAATTTATTAAGCCTGAGTTGTTGAGTATATAAAAAAAAAATTTGACTATGAAGCAAAAAAATATCGTTAGTAAAGTACAATATTTGCCATTTTGATTGTTTGGTCACCTGACAAATTAAAATTTCCAGGAAAATTTGCCTAAAATACAATTCAGAATAATTGTAAAAAAATCGTGAATAAAACTTCAACAAAATATACAAGATCAATCTAAATAAAGTTTGAATTGTAATTGGATAAAAATTTCCAGGCAAATTTGCCTAGAATACAATTCAGGATAATTGTAAAAAAATCATAAATGAAACTTTGATGAAAATATTCAAGATCGACTTAACGCTAAATAAAGTTTGTATTTAACCATTACTGTTACTATGTATATACATTATGTGTAACAAATAAAAATTTAAGCAGATGTTCATAGTGACTTGCATGCAAGTTTTGCTTTGTTAAATTAATCTAAAAAAATTCTTTAGTTTGTTTTATATAATTTGTCATAAAATTCATAAATGTCTTAAATATCTTCAAATTAAACATTCTTAAATTTAAAATTTAAATATTTTCAAATAAACAAAGTAATTATTTAGATATTTTAAATTCAAATTTAACATCTATTTAATTTTAAAGTACTAATTTTAATTAAAAAATAATATTTTTATAATAAAAAAAATTTCTAGCCAAATTTGCCTAGAAATGATCTACAGATTAAGGGATAGTATATATAATAATATATGTATAATGTAACAATGCATATATAATTAATAATGCATATATAATATTATATATACATAATTTTTTTTATAGTTTCTATATAAAAATTTTTTTTTTTCCCTTGCAATGTCATGAACAGGCAAATTTTATTAGGTATTTAAGTAGTATATTTATTACCACCTACAATTACACCAGCTCATAACCTCATACTGCTACATTTAAAAACTATCCAGATCAACATGTACTACACTACTTGTACCCTAATTTTATAGATAACCCAGTAGAGTTTTCATACTTACCAAGTTGCTCTAGGGAGGGTGTAGTATATACTCACCTAATCTTTCTATATGCCACACATTTTCAGACTAGGCCTTTTCGGTAATTTACACCAAGTCTGAAGACAAGTACTTGTGAGTCGAAGCTGCTACAGTTACCTACTACTGCCCTTGTAGAGTTCATCTAAACTCCAGTACCTACTTTACGGACTCTCTTTCATATCTCTGAAAACCCAAACTCCCAATTCTACAGCCCGGAAGGGCAGAACCCTTCTTCTATTTTTTCCTGTCGGCCTGGTTGGTATAGTGCTTTTGCTAAACACCTTGGTCCTGTTCAGTTTTCCAGTATTCAGTTGATTATCCTTTACATAGTAACTGTCAAAGATCTGTGCTATCTCTCCACTCAGGTCTTGCCAAGCAGGCTCCCGTATCCTGTAAATTCACTAGATTTATCTGATAGTTTCACTTGGATTTTGTATAACTCGTACATCACACTACATGTTTCACTACCTCCCAGTACAAGCTGATACAACTACCATTACAGGTTCTATAACCCAATAGGATACAGTCTTCCAAATGCATTTTTTATAATTTGAATTTTCGTCACTGGTAGAATTCGAACTCTAGTCCTGCTGCTTGAGGGTGTGACAACTTGCCAACTTCACTAAATCACCACACCCTATATAAAATTTAATTAAAAATAATCTATAAATAAAACTTACTTTTTATAGATTTAAATTAAAATAATTAATTAAACATAGTAACCCAAATAAAGTTTTATATTATAAAATTGTTAAAAAACTTTTTTAAAACTTTTTTTTTTAGAAAAAAAAACTTTTTGCTAAAATATTACTAATTTTTCTATCAATTATTATAAAACACACCTATAGTGGTTTTGCACCTATTATATGTTTTTATTATGTTTTTTAAAATTTTATAAGTTTTTATAAGTTTTGTATATAAAATTTTTAATATTAATTTTTTCATATTAAAGTTAATATTAAGGTTAGGATTAGGGTTTGGGAAGAGTTTTTGAGGCGTAGAACATTTTTACTTAGAACACTTCACATCAATTAATTAGTCAGTTTTTGAGATAATACAACATAGGTAATAAAACACTATAGGTGCATTTTAGTAAAAGTGTTTTTCTATAAAAAAAATTCTTTAACTAATAAATTATTATTTTAACAGATTTTAACTAATATATTAAATAAAAAAGTAAGTATTATAAAAAATTTTGTTAAATATTATTAAAAATAATCTTTTTTTTTTTTTTTTTTTTAAGGTGTCCTTTGGGACCAAGCTTTTATTGATGTTTGTCGTTGATCACATGGATCTACATTTTAGTATTACAGAAGTACTACCCACCAATTATTTCTAAGCTAGATACCTTTATACCGAAGTGCCCCCTACTATCTTACCTGAACTTAGTTACCCCGTTGGTTACCCATGGGTCCCTACAGGTAGGCGTAGTAGATGCCTCCCTAATTTTTCTATGTCCCACACATTTCCAAATTAGGTTCAGAGAACCTATCTGCTATGGCCAAAACCAACACTAGCAGTCAGAGCTAACCATTAAACTGCACAATTCCTGGTTCCCCTGCTCTTATAGAGTTCGCCCAAACCCCAGTACCCACTATACAGACTACTATCGTACTTCCGGCTTCTCCAAACTCCCAATCCAGATGGCCCGGAAGGGCGGATCCCTTCCTCCGACTAACTCAGCAGCCTGGTTGGTATAGTGTTTGCCAGATACCTTGGTCCTGTTTGGTTTTTCCTTTTTCCAGATGATAATCCTTTACATAGTACCGTCAAAAGTTTGTATTACATCTCTATTCAGGTCTTGCCAAGCAGGCTTCTGTGTACTCCAAACCCCTGGATTTATTCGGCTGCTTCACTTGGGATTTGTGTAACTCTTTCATCACACTAATGTTCTACAACCTCCCAGTACGAGCTGGTATGACCAAGTCTACAGATCTGATGATCTGTTCGATTGTATACAGTCTGCTGTAACATATTTCTTAAATTCGAATTTCGTCGCCGGTAGGATTCGAACTCTTGTCCTGCTGCTTGGGGATGCGACAACTTACCAACTTCACTAAGTCACCACACCCTTATTAAAAATAATCTAAAACTTAATAATTTTATAAAAATATAGAATTTAAAAAAGAGGTAAAACTTTATAATTAATAATAAAAATAATAAAAATTTATTTAATTTATTTAATATATATTTGTTTTATTTTATATAATTATATAAATAATTAATTATATTATCTTAAATTTTTTTTAATGAGATAAAAAATGTCAAAAGCAAAAAAACAAATAGAGGAATCTTTTGTAGGACCTTCACAAAGAACAAGGTCCCAAACAGAAGCAAATTTACTAATATCAACAAGAATAAGAAAAAAAGAAAATAAAGAAACTACTAGATTAAGACAGCAAAAATATAGAGCTTCTATGACAGAAGATCAAAAAGCAGAAAAAAGAAAAAAAGATAGAGATAGTAGAATGAAAAGATATAATAAAAAAAAATAAAAACAATTTGAACAATTTTATAGAATAGGATATTGTAGTTTAGATGATCATTTAGATAAGAAGATTGTGAAAGAAGATGTAGAAGATGGAAGACATAGATTTGAAAGAATGGATATTATTTGTAAACATTGTTTAGCTTTAAGATAGGAGAGAGAAAAACTAGAACTTTGCTACTCTAAAGGAAAAATTCAATTAGCACAACTTAAACAACCATCACCTTATTTAGAATTACTACTTACAGAAGAAGATCCAGAATCTAATAAACCTTTTGTTGATAAAATAAGAGCTTATAATCAAGTATTTGCTTTTACTTCAATTGGTGGTGCAACATTAGATACAGATCTTGCTAATGCCAAATAAGGGGTTTATACTTATAAAATTAAAGGACAACATTATCATCAATATGGTTTTTTAATGTCTGAACATATTGAAAGTGAAGAACCTAAACCAACTTTTGCTCAAATATATTTTTATGATGGTGAAGATTTTAAAAGCCAAATTAATAGAAGATATAAAATAATGAAAGAAATATTAAATAAGGATATGTTAGAAGCACTTCAATGAGAATTATATAATAAAAATCCTTTTATTCAAACTTTTATATCTGCAAAAACTAAAGAACAAGAATGTCAAGAATTACAAGAAGAAGAGAATTCAAATAAAAAAATAGAAGAATTATATATAGCATTATATAATACTTATAGCAAGGATATGAGAAATTATAATACACCAACAGCTACAGAAATAGCTGCAGTATATTTTGATAATCAAGAACCAAATGAAAGAGATATTTTTATTTATAGAAATGATAATAGATTAGTAAGAATATTAGAAATGTATAGTGCTTATGATTCTTTACAATATCCTTTATTATTCTTATATGGAGAATATAGTTGGTATAAAGGTATATTAAAAGCAAAAGTACAAGAAAAAAATCAAAAAAAGAAAAACTAAAAAAACTAAAAAAAAAATTTCTTACAACAATTGAAGAAGAGATAATTGCAAAAGAAATTGAACAAGAAAAAAATACTATTTCTGAAGAAAGTGAACAAGAAGAAGGAGAACTAATTTCTAAAACAATTGAACAAGAAGAAGAGAAATTAGTTTCTATAGCAATTGAACAAAATATAGAAATTATTTAATGTCAAAAATATCTTAAAGAAACAGTAGAAGCAATGTATGTTGATATACAAGTTGGTGAATCATCTAAAACAATTGTTGAAAAGTTAGTGAACAATCTAAAACAATTGTTGAAGAAGAAATTCAAATAGAATCTGAAATAGAAGAATCTGAATCAGAATTAGAAAAAGAAGTAGAACTCCAAGAAACAATATCTGTTGAATTTGAATCTTTATTTCCAACAAGTCAAACAAGTCAAACAGGTGTTTTTGAAATAATAGAAGGTATAGCACTTCAATCTTCTACAAATATGAGTATTAGTGAAGGTAAAAGTATAAGTATTAGTAGAAGTAGTGAAAATATAGAAACTGAAAGTAGTAACTCTATAGAAAAAATTTATAAAGTAGCTGCAACAGAAAGTGAATTTCCATCTGAATCGATAATGAATCTGATAATGATGAATCTGATGATAAACAAGAATCTCAGTAGTTCAAAATACATATTACTAGGAATCAGAAATTGATGTAAGTCCGGAGCAAAAACACAATTTACAAGAGTAATATATTTTTGGGTGCTGGACAAATTTTATTAGTATATGAAGTTAGAATTAATTAATAAAATTTTGATAAATTTAAAATTTTATAGAATTTTATTAATAAAATTTTACAAACTCTTAAATTCTCAAAGTTTAACTAATAAAATTTATTCAGCATTCAAAATATATTAAACCAGTAGAGTTGTTTTTTATTTTATTTGAAAGTTTGAGAAAAGATGCTTAATTTTAATATTTAGATAAAAAATTAAAATTAAGCATATTTTTTTAAATTTTTAAGTAAAATAAAAACAACTCTACTAGTTTAATGTAATTTTAGGTTTTGAATAAATTTTGGTAGTGCATTAAGTTAAAATTAAGAATTTTATTAATAAAATTTTATAAACTCTGAAATTTCTCAAAAGATTATTAATTAATTCTAATTTAATGCACTAATTAAATTTGTTCAGCATCCAAAAATACATTAAATTAGTAGAGTTGTTTTTATTTTACTTAAAAGTTTGAGAAAAGATGCTTAAATTTATATTTTGATCAAAAAAATCAAATTAAGCATCTTTTCTCAAACTTTCAAGTAAAATAAATATAACTCTACTAATTTAATATATTTTTTGATGCTGAATAAATTTTGTTAATATATTAAGTTAGAATTAATTAATAAAATTTGAGAAATTTAAGATTTTATAGAATTTTATTAATAAAATTTTACAAACCCTTAAAATTCTCAAAATTTTATTAATTTTAACTTAATGCACTAATAAAATTTGTTCAACACAAAAAAACTACATTTAACTGGTAGAGTTGTTTTTATTTTATTTGAAAGTTTGAGAAAAGATGCTTAATTTGGATTTTTTTGATCAAAATATCTAAATTAAACATCTTTTCTCAAACTTTCATGGAAAATAAAAAATCACTCTACAGTTTTAATATATTTTTGAGTGCTAAACAAATTTAATTAATGCATTAAATTAGAATTAATTAATAAAATTTTGAGAATTTTAAGAGTTTGTAAAATTTTATTAATAAAATTTTATAAAATTTTAAATTTTCCAAAATTTTATTAATTAATTTTTACTTCATACACTAAGTAAAATTGTTCAGCACCAAAACCTGTATCACCTATCAGGTGGATAATAAGTCATCCAAGTAAAATTGTGTCAACTTAAAAATGTCACCCATTCAGATTACTTGTCGGATGACTTGTCAGTTCACCTGATTAATATAAAAAGACCACTCGGATAGTAATATAACAAAGAATCAGTTCTTTCAAATTCTGGAATCAAATAAATACCTTTTGACTGATTCAATCATATTATTGATTTCAGTATGATTGGTGTATGTAATACTTTGGGATTAGAACCATATAGCTAAAATCAGGATAATATTATGAAACATTTAATTAACTAGTTTATAAAGCTATCGAGATAATATCGAACAATATAAATCAAGACAAATTAGGATGATCTTGGAATATAAATAGATATGTAGATTATAAATGCATAAATATGATCAGTGATGTAATCTTTTTTGCATTTCAATAGGAATATGTAAATCAAATAGCTTTGAGGACATAGTCTTGGCCTGGTAAAGAAGAGTTCAGATGTGGTTATAATGTTTAGACATGTGCAATTACATTTTGACACATCAAATGCATAATAAATTAATCTATTTTAATATAACTAGTGCAAATAACAAATATTAATATAATAAAGATTAATATACAAAATGTTTTTTTGCTAATTATTAAATATCAATATTTTAATACTATTAATAAGTTTATTATTCATAATGTTTTATTTGCGTTGATATTGCATAGTCAGAATTTCTTATATTGCATAAAAATATATTTTAAATTGCATGGATCTGTATACTCTATATGCAGTATATAAAAATTTACTATTTATTTTTTTTTTTGGTTTTTGAAAGCGAGGTCTTATCCTCTATAACTTTATTAGTTTTACTAATTATAGATACATTACGATGTGATACACCTAAGCAACTTTAGATACAGAGAATTCAGACTACTTTATCTGCAACCTAAGCTTTTACCCAATGGGTATTACCTGTTTAAACCTAACCAGGATTTTTGCTTTTCTAACCTTTCTTATTAGTATTCTATATATATTCACCATATTACTTACATAGCCACAAATATACTTCCAAATAGGTATTACAACTAAGGCTTTATAACCAGGTTACTTCCTAATTTAGTGGTAGGCATTGGTCAGTATTCCCTTCAGATACTGGGCTCAACATCTCAAACCTCATGTCTTTTGCCTTTATCTACTAACGCCTCTTCTAGACTTTTCTTTTTTCTTCAAGGTACTAGTCTCTGCAGCTCTTATAATCATTTATTTGTACTTTTATGCTGTGTACTTATTTTTAAACAGAAACTCCTGTAAGTTGGTAAGGTATAGACTATGTTGTGTAACTTATCCCCGAAGTTACTTCTAACGTGATTTCGTAATACTTGATTACTTCCAACTTGGGTATTTCAACTTGGTTGGTATTCTAAAGTTGGTGTGCCCTTGCAATACTGTTATACCTGTTCGTATATAAGTACTACTAGCCCAGTGTCCTCTAGCCATTTTGAATATTTTATGCGTTTTCTAAATAAGCACCATCTCTCTATATTTAGAACCTTCTAATTCTAATCTTCCAAGCAGATGCCAGAGGTGCTTTCAAATTTAGTAAGGCCAATCCTTTACTACAAACCAGTTTTATATTCACCGCTTCTCTTACTACTCCAGTTTTAGTTACTGTTGTATCACCCTCCCAATCAAATCTAGTACTGTAATACCAGTTTAGAACTAATATGCGCAATTCGCTGATTACTCTCCCAAGCAAGTTCCCCACAAGTTGGGTATAAAGATGTTGATGCTGCTTAAACTAGAAGTATAAGGATGTTGGTGCTGCCTGCGTACAAGAACTTATTTGTGTGATCTTCAATAACTGAATCTTCTGTAACGCCACTGCTACACATAGTGCCTATACTCCATAATTGGGTCTCCTTCCGGTAATTCCTAATCCAATTTTGTACTTGCACATGGACTTTCACAGAGCTTCGCATTCGATTTGGCTCCTTAAGGTTACAGTAACAAATTCAAAATTTGCTGCCAGCCCAACTCGAACCGTCAACCTTGTCTGTGGGGGTTTGGGAGCTTAACCAATAAGCTACAGGGCCCAAACCCTTAAAAATTTACTATTTAATTTCGGTATAGCCTGCTTACAAGTTGTCACATCTAAAAACATATAGATAGATATGCAATGTATGTATGTAGTAAAGTAATATTTATTACGTACTAATAACCCCAAACTCAAATTGATCAAAAAATTCAATATGTGAATAAATTATTAGCGAAACTATATTTATTATTGTTATATTTTGAAAAATAATTAAAGTAATTCAATATTATCTTTAATTACATAAAATTAAGTTAAATCTTACATGTAATGTCTCAATCTTGACCGTTTCCAGTATTTAAAACTTACATATAGTTAATATAACTAATATTAGCAATAAATAGTAAAAACATCCGCTTCTAAGTGACGCTCTTGGAGTTAATGATTATTTTTGATCATTTTTGCGCAGTGAATCTAGATGTTTTTCGAAGCATAATTTTTAAACCAATTTATCGTTTAAATACTACTAAAAAACAAAAACTTCATATACAGAAGACTATAAACTGATAGATGCACACAAAAAAATTATTTCAAGTATTTAAAGAATAGATAGATATGCATAAAGTAGGTAAATGTGATATTTATTACTAATAAACCCGAACTCATTAAAGAATCTACA
>CAJVPZ010002846.1:0-11796 GCA_910592135.1 Racocetra fulgida | reverse complement strand
TAAACTATGTAAATAAACTAATAAAATAATAAAATATATAATAAATATATAAAATATATAATAAAATTTAAGAAAAAATATAGGAAAAATGTTAATAAAAATTCATTAATATTACAATATAAAAGTGGTTAAGGGTAACAATTGTTTAAATAGCAAAATGAATAATAAATGAATATTTAGGGTGAAATATTTAAATGAAGTACTGCCAATAATGACCAAGATGAATGCAAGGAAACCAGACTTATATGATGCAAAACACCTAAAGGCAATCCTAAATTTGGATATTCTTAAAATATAATCTTGGTGAAATCCCAACTAGAAAAAATTTTTCTTAAGCCGAAAAATTGAAAATGAGTAGTCATCGAAAAGTTATACAAATATATTATAAAAAAAAAAGACCACTATTTTATAGCCAAACTAGTTTACTACAAAGTAGCAGCTTTTTTTAAAACATTTAATTACTCGTTATCAATATATATTCAGTTAAAAAAGTTGCATTTTCATATGATTGACAAAAAATGGGACAAATAACATGATCCGAAATTATTTAATCAAATTTTATTTTACATTTGATTGGCTAATAAATGATTACATATTTTATTAAAATTTATTTTATTGGTTCATACTGTATTACAACATTATCGATAATCATATAGCAACTAAAAAAAAGTATGTGAAAGTGAAAACTTGCAACTTGTATATTATTTATTGATAAGTATCAGGTTTCTATTCTCATACATTAAATGATAAGACAACACAATGCTGTGATCCACTCTGAATAACAAAATGAATAGCGCTATGATTAAGCTTTAACAAAAGAAAAAGGTAAAATAAAATGGCAAGATAAAACAATAGATGAAATGAAACGACAAGACAAAACGGCAAGACAAAATGATAGATAAAATGAAACAGCAAGTCAAAACGATAGATAAAATGAAATAGCAAGACAAAATAGCAAGATGAAATAATAGACGAAATGAAACAGTAAGACAAAATAGCACTAAAACTCTAGACAATTAGTAATTTGCAGTTACTGGTAGCAGTGAGTCACTAGAAGTTATTTGAAGTTAAATTGCAGACTTCATCTGTTGAAACCCACTCTTTTTTTTTTTTAAAAAAAAAAAAAAAGCTTCTGCTTTAAAAAACTTAAATATAGCCAAGAGAAAAAAATATACAAAGCTTCATAAATATAATAATAAAAGGAAGAAAGTGGCTCAAAAAAGATGAAATAAAGTAAATATGTTAGAAGAAAAAGATAATACTAAACAAAATTTGGAGGATTGCAATAACCAGGAGAAATACAGTGACCAGGAGGAAAATAAAGGTATAAACAAAGAGGAAAGAACACAAATATATTTATTTACATTATCTTCACATAGAAAAAAAAGCCTGATATAAGGACAATAAAGGTTTTCCCAAATCAACTTATTATCGCAAGTTTGGTACCTCAGACATACTTACTAAAGCAGCCAAAGAAACTCTTAAAATCACCAGTTTTTTTGAATCTTCAACATCAACATCATCAACATTACCAATATACTCATCAGTGTTTCTGAGGCATTTAGCTTTGACTAATTTAAACGATAATGAAAATAAAAATGAGGATAATAATGGTGTCAGAAGTAATAATGATAATGAAGAAGCACAGTTTGAGCTTGGTGATGTGATTGCTCTACTTCAGGAAGAACTTTTAAAAAATGAAAGAACACTCACTGCTCTGAAATATAATAAACGACAGGCTGTCTATGAATATTTTGTAAGGATATATAATGATCATGAGAAAGTAAAAGCAAGTGAAATTGCAGTAAATATAGTTTATATAAACACAAATCCATACAACTATAAAAGAATATACTTTCTTGATAATTTTTATTTATGCTATGAATCATTTCTGCTTTTCTATTGTGGCTAGCATCAAAATATAAATAGATAGTTGATGATAAGAATGTGGCTCTAAAATATATATAGTAGATACAAGAAGAATCAGGAATAAATAGCATTAGTCCATCTCGATTTAGACAATATATCAATTTTGTTATTTTACCTGAGCATACAGGAGGGATAAGAAAATCAATTAGCCTGCGAACGGCTAAAAGATAGTTGAATATTTTTGGTTGTCAGTTTAAAAAATACCAAAAGAGTATATACTTCAATGAACATGAACAAAGAGATGTTATTGAATATCAGGATAGGTTTTTAGAGAAAATGAAGATTTTAGAACAATATATAGCAATGTATGAAGGAATAAAAATAGACCAGGTTCTACTTGTACTTAGAGTAGGTGAGCGAGAGTTGATTCTGATCACTCATGATAAGTGTATCTTCTATTCAAATAACAAAAAATAAGATATTTGGATGTACAATGGGATGATGCCATTGTGTAAAAAAAAGAATAGAAAATCGATTATAGTGAGCAAATTTATTTCAGAGGTGTATAGTAGATTAAAACTAAATGAAGAAGAAAGGGAAAAGAATTCTAATATTCCTATAGAAGCACACTGATATCTTATACCAGTAAAAATAAAGAAAATTACTGGACAACTGAACATTTATTAAAACAAATCAAAGAAAAAGCTATTCCTATTTTTGAAGCAAAGTTTCCTGGTACAATGGCTGTCTTCGCCTTTGATAACAGTACGAATCACACAGCATTTGCAGATAATGCCCTTATAGTACAAAGGATGAACAAAGGACCTGAAGAAAAGCAAGGTGTAATGCAGTCAACAAACTTTTATTGATATCAATAGTCAAGTGAGGAAGCAAAAAATGGTATTTGAGGAGAATTACTTTGATCCCTATTTGAGAAAAAAGGCAAAGAAATAAAAAGGGTGTTAAAGAAAAGAGAACTTTTTAAAGAGAGGTTAAATTTAGATTGTTTAATGTATAAAAAAAAGGAGAATTTAAATAAAATAGATTGTTGCTTGAGGAAAATTATGGCTTTTCAACCAGATTTCATTATTTAAAAGTCTGCCATTGTAGAATTAATCGAAGGTTCTGGCTATATTTGAATTTTTATCTGAAGTTTCACTACAAACTTAACTTTATTGAAATATATTAGGGGTAGCTAAGAAATATATAAGAAATTACTGCATTACATATGAACTGGCTTGCAAGAAACTGTTCTACAACCACTTAATTTGGTAGACACCATTATGATTATACATGCTAATGAAATTATTTTAGGTTTTAGGATATGAAATTAAAATTTGAAGACGAAATTGTTTTTAACTATTTTACTTAAAAGACGAAATTTTTTGATACTTTTTTTGAAGAGACAAAATTATAAAGAACATAACTACCTAAATTAAATTTGCTATTGCATATAAAAAATTCTAAATTGCTTTAATAGAGATGAAATAGGGGTTTTTTGAAACCTATTTCAGTGGCATGTATAATTATGATTAGAAAGTTTGCTTACAAATCATAGAGATATATGGAGTTGTATCATGAGAGATTGACAGGAAAATTAGCAGAATATGCCTGTAAGAGTATAGAAAAGTTCCTGAAAATGAATTAGCTTCATTTATTTAAGAAAATAGAGAAGCAAGCTCTGTTTAATAAATAAATAAAAATTTAATATGTAAATAAATAAATAAAATTAAATAAATAAATTGAAATAAAATTTAATTGCAATTAAAAAATAAATAAATTAAAATAAATTTAATGCATAAATAAAAAAAAAAAAAATTAAAATTTAGTATATAATTAAATAAATTGATACATGATTCAATTAAGCTTGTGAATTCGATATAATATATCTAATAAGTATATAATATTTATCAATACATAATCAATATTTGTGTTATCTGGCAATTTATAATTATAATTCTCAAAGTCGTAATTTGCTAACTAAATCTATAATCTTAAGAGTTTGCTAAATAAAATTATAAAATCGTAAAATCATATAGTATTTGCATCTGTATTATAATAGTTTTGCCCACACTCTTGAAAGTTTTAACTAGTGTTCGAAAAAGTCAGTACAGATCGGATTCAGATTTGTGCGAATCCAAACCATTAGATTAGGTTTGGCCCCTGAAACGTCAGATTGGGCCCGGATGAGCAAGATTGGGCCTAATTTTAGGTCATGTCTTTATATAATCACTTTATGTAATAAATTCAAATTTGTCATGTGATAAATTCGAATGTATCACACATTGTGCCACAATATAAGTGGGGTCCATATTATTTCACCGACAATTATTTCACCGACAGCTCATTTAGCCGATATCACGCCAGGTGAAATTTAGTAAAAATATATACCTGTAACTAATCAAATGCTTAACCCTAACCCTATGTTATGTCGGCTAAATGAGCGTTTGGTAAAATAATTGTTGATGAATTGATCAGAACCTATATAAGTGATAAATTCGCATTTGTTACGTGATAAATTCGAATTTATCACTTATATTGTGCCAAATTTATGTAACAAACCGTCGGATTGGCATGAATCACTCCTGGATTCAATCTGAATTATGAATTCAAATCGGATTCAGATCAATTCTGGATTAACTAGGATTTTTAATCCGTTTTTGAACACTAGTTTTAACCAATATTATTTATATGCAAAAATTACATATCAGAAATTTATATATAAAAAATTACGCAAATTTCTAATATAAAAAGACAAATAATACTTTTTTATTTGAATACTTGCCCAACCAATCATGTTAAAATCAATAACTTAACTGGATTGACCAAAAAACTATTCGGGTCAATTTTTATCATATGTTTTAGAAATTATGAAAATAGCTATAACCCCAAAAATCTAAGTTTGAAACCAGAGATAGAGTTAATACTTAGATCCAAATTTAATTAATTATATATTCAGATTTAATCAGCTCTAATGATTAAAGCTGTTTTCATTATTTTGGTACACTTAAAAATTCGCTAATGACCGAATCGATAAGTTTTAGATATTGGCTGATGTCAATAGCTTATTTGTTCTGATTCAGTAACTTATAGATTTGATTATTAAAAATTTTTCAGATGTCTTAAAAATAATGAAAACAGCTATAAATCTATATTCAAGTATTAATTCTGACTAGAGAAATAAACCAGTTTCAAATTTTATCTCATAATACAGAGTCATGTGACTAATATTAACTTGGGTATAAAAATATGATTTTTGTGCAATTTGAGATTTTTTTAAAAATTACACCAAAATAGAACAAGTCACGTAACTTTCATCTTTAGATGTTCTGCACTATATAAGACCAACACATGCATTACTTGTAAAAAAAAACCTGAAACAATAGACCACTTAACAAGCTGTGAAGACTACCAAGGTATATGGAGTATAATAGAAGAAGAAACATGTAATAAAATAAAAAAGTCATAAAGAGAAAAGAACTTTCTGAAAGAATATCAACTAGAGCTACTATTAGAGAAACGTTTTTGACACAACTATTAGGAATGAATAGAAACAAGAATTCATATGATTAGAGGTCTAATAAAGAAAGAATAAAATAGAGAATAGAGAATATGCTCCAAAATAGAAAAGCAGCCAGCAAGATAATAAGTGTAGCACTTAATAAGTTGGGCAAAAGATTCTATCAACATATCTAGAACTTTAGATGTGAGTTATAAATAGAATGAGAAAAAAGAAAAGGAATCTCAAAGAAGGATAAGAAGACGAAAAAGGGTAGAAAGAAAAAGAAGAAAAGGAAAAAAGAATACCAGGAAATAAAGAAAATTAAGAACAATCAGAAGAGCAGAAAGACAAGAAGCAAGAACACACAAGAGCAGCAGTATTTAAAAATATGAAAAATTTAGTATGAAGTGGTAAATAACCAAATTGGTCTTCATGAATATTTTGTAAAGTTAAAGCAAACATAAATAGCAGTACTGACAAGGCGAATAGTTGCCAGCCTGTGACCAAAGGAAACAAATCCTTAGTAAGTTAAGGATCTGAAGAGAGGCTAAGAACTACTGAAGCAAGTCACATCTGGGCAAAAGCTGAAAGTAAGTCTATAGTTTAGTTAGATTAGCAATAGCTATAGATAGAAATGTATAATTCTTGAATAGCTTAATCTTAAATAAACAGAGACAGGATTGCTAAATTATAAAAAAAATAAAGTCATAACAAAATCACTAAAGATTAAAAAAAATAATAAAAATAAACTTATAATATAAAAAAATCAAAACAATATATCCAAAAGAATTAAGCAGATAATAATATATAAGGTAAGTGTGGGTATTGTGGCAAATGTAGATATTGTGGCAAATCTATTATAAGTCATAATCTGTCGATCCAAATCGAATAGTTTTTATACCATTCAATCCATCTTAATGAGATAAATTGAATAGTACAAAAATTATTCAGTTCTGATCACTGGGTCATAAAATATTTTTGTTTAAAAGACAAAAAATCGATAATTTATTAAGAAATTAAATTATAATATAGAAACATAAGATTATTTCTAATTTTTGCTAATGCGAACATTGAGAATTATTTAATTATGATTATTTAAGGTTGCATACCTGATTCTCATTTCTATAGATTCTTAATTTCAAATATGTTACATTTTGGGATAATATTGCATAATGAGATCGTGTATATTTGATTTGTGCTGCATAACCTAGACTCGATAATTCCTTTATTCTGGGATTTTATACAAGAGAAATATCTGGGACTTTATACAGGGAAATGCCTGGGATTTTATACAAGGGAATACCTAGGACTTTATAATTTATAGGGGAAATGCCCGAGACTTTATACAAGAGAAATGCCTGAAACTTTATACAGGGTAAATGCCTGGGCATTTCTCCTGTATAAAGTCCCAAGCATTTCTCTTGTATAAAGTCCCGGGCATTTCCCAAATATAAAGTCCCAAGCATTTCCATTGTTAAAAACCTGGGCATTTATTCCAATAAAGTAAACTAAGGGTTCTAAACATTGAATCTACATTAATTAAAAGCAACCGTGCATCAATTTAAATAAAAAAAATCTCATGATCTTTTATTTATCAAGACTTCAAATACGATTATTTAGTTGTTTTTTTTATTTATTTATTTATTATTATTATTATTGTAAAATAATCAACTTATAAAAGTTAATAAAGAATATATTAAAAATCCTTGACTTACAAATTGTTAAAAATGGTAGTTACAAGTAAAACCAAAAATAATAAAAAATCGAAGTAACAAAAAAATCCAAACCACCTCTAAAACTGACTGAAAAAGATCAGCATGATACAATCGAAGCTGCACTAAAAGAACTTGCTAACTCTGATAAGCTCAGTGTAAATGCTGCTGCTGCGAAGTTCAGAATTCCAGAGACAACACTTAGGCATGCAGTAAAACATGGGTATCATAACCATTGTGGCCCTGATACAATCCTGAGTAGTCATAAAGAGGAGCAACTTGTAGGCTACTGTAAGAATATACAAAGGTTGGGTTTTGGCTTAATGAAGTCGGGTGAGAATTATTGTGTGATGGAAATTATAAAAAATCGTGATCATCCTTTTAGCAACAAGGGGCCTGGTAGAGCTTGGTGTGATTAATTCATGAAGGATCATCCTGACTTATCTTTTAGAATGCCTTAAGCATTGTCAGAAGCTTGTGCTCAAAGAGCCAATCCAGTAATAATAAATGACCATTTTGAAAAATTACAAAAGATAATTCAGGAGCATTCACTTACTTCAGACCATATCTGGAACATGAACGAGACCGGTTTTGTTATCGCCCCAAAAATTCAAAAAGTAAGAATTAGTTAATAAAAATGGATCAAATATTTTTTAATAAAACTTTTTAAATAAAAAAAAAAAAAAAAATCTATCTTCAGGTTCTCGCCATAAAGGTGCTCATCAAGTCTATAAGGTTTTACATAGAAATGTGCACAACTATATATTCGTCACTTCAACAATTTTAGCCGCAGTTTATTATATACCTCTATTAATCATCTATAAAGATATCTGTGCAATTCTAGGTTTATTAGCTGGTGCTCCTCCTGGCATCGTAATGAGCTTCACTGATTCTGAGTATATGCGAAAAGACCTCTTTCAGATGTATATCGAGCATTTCATCAATTTGATCCTGCCTATTCGCCCAGTCCTATTAATGCTTGACAGCTACAAAAGTCATATAAATTATACAAGCATTAAATTTTATTATGATAATAGGGTTTTACTTTATGCACTTCCTTCCCACACCACACATGTGCTTCAACCATCTGAAATTCCCTTCACCAAACTCAAAAAAGAATATAGCAATGGTTGTGACAAGCTTCACAATAATAAAGGTGAAGTAGTTATCAAGCATATATTCGCCAGTATTCTCGGACCAGCATTTGTTGCAACCTATATCTCTGAGGCAATTACTAATGCTTTTAGAGTTACAGAAATTTGGCCTTTTAATCTCAACGCGATTAGTCCAAACTGTCTTAACCCTTCACTAACAACTGAGCAACCCAACTTATTATCTTCTCAGCATTCGACCAACTGAGGAAGAAACACCAACACCATCAGTTGTATCCTTCTCTCTATCAACTCGCCAATACTCTACTCAAGCTGGAACTGTTAAAGAACTGGAATTGTTGAGAGAGAGAATCCAGTTTCTCGAGAATGAGGTAGAATTGTCTAAAAAAGATAATGAATTAATAAAAAAAGACCTTGCCTCAGTAAAAGAGGAACTAAAAACTTATAAAAGGCCCAGCACCTGTTCGTTAAAAATGGCTCTTAAATATCCTGTCTCCTGGCCTCAATTACAAACTATAGAATCCAACTCTAATAGTGATACCGAATCTCAGTCCCGGTCTGTAAAAAAGAGAAAAACATTACCTTTCACCCATCTTCTTACCAATGACGAATCTTTACAAGAATTAGAAGAAGCAGAGGAATTGGCTAAAAGTAAAGCTGAAAATGCAAAAAAAAAAAGAGGCTGCCACAGAGAAGCGGGCAAAATGTGAGTTAAAAAGTGCGCAAAGAAAACAGGCCGCCGCAGAGAAGCAGGCAAAACGTAAATTAGAAAGTGCACAAAGAAAACAAGCAGCATGTAAACAAAAAAAGAGTAAATGCTGAAAAGCTTCTACCATAATACTACATAAGTATAAAAAGATTATCGATCATTTTTATCTGCTGATCTTCGATTCGCTATAATACCCTTATTAAATTGAAAATCAAAGCTGCTATAGGATTCTTACATAATATTGGGCTGGTTTTTTATTAATTATTATAAAGCAAGTTGAAATTTATATATTAATAAAATTTAATAATAAGATTTGCTATTTTCATAAACTTTTACTAATTGGAACTGTTAACTTCGCTATAATACCTACACTTACCTTATATATTGTTGTATACTTACATTAGAGTAT
Source organism: Racocetra fulgida (assembly GCA_910592135.1). Classification (NCBI taxonomy): domain Eukaryota; kingdom Fungi; phylum Glomeromycota; class Glomeromycetes; order Diversisporales; family Gigasporaceae; genus Racocetra; species Racocetra fulgida. The sequence goes on along the minus strand of CAJVPZ010002846.1, from coordinate 2,483 downwards.
TACCTACTTACAGATAGACTGTTACCTACTTATTTTATAGCTACTCATTTTGATCTCTAATAAGTTTAATATTTGCTTTTTTCTATAGATTAAATGCTATATAGGTTGCCTTTATATCATCACCTAGGATCTGCTGAGATATGCATCAGTATGACAAGCATTTTGCATTTGCTTCATCATTTAAGTGATGTGTACTTTGTATTTGTCTTGTTATTTGAGTGATGTGCATTTTGCATTTGCTTTGTTAAAGATAAGATGTTTATAGTCTGCCTATCAGGTGATATATAGATTGCATTCGTATTGTCATTAGGATATGCAGGTAACTTAACGTATAATTTTTTTTTTTTATATTACTCAAATGATGATTGTAGCAAATTTTTATCATTATCTATATATATGCTAGCTTAGTAGTTATCACCGATTATTATCACTAGGTTATATAGAAAAAAATATATTTAATAATATATTCAGTTGCATATTATTATTTGTAGTAACATATGGCCAGAGTATATGATATCAGGTATACTATATACATGATATCTAGTCATGCTATAAATATAATATTCAGTTATACTATTAATTAATGCTACCAAATATGTATGCTAAAAATATTATATAAATGCTATTGATAATGTTATCATATATATGCTATCGTTATCAGTTAGATATATATTTGAGAGCCTAATATTTTTGAAGTTACCTTCACCTTAATCTATCCAAAAATATATCATCAAAATAGGTATATAACACCCATTTTTCTTATATAATATTACTGAAGTTATATATCTCTAAAACATATTATGAAAAAGTAGATTAACTTTAACTAAATATATAAAAGGTAGGTGTATAACTTTGATTATATATATAGAAAAGCAGATATATAACTATAAATAAATCTGAAATCAGTCAATTTTCATCAAACTCTCCCCAACGATCACTTGGACCAACCATTTCTAACCAACTTAAGTTGAAAAATTCGAAGTCAGACGTCTAAAACTACCCAAGTTTCTTCTTTCAGTCACTGTTGACGAAGCTATTAACGTGATATATCGAGGAGCGAGCGTTAAAGAAGCGGTTTTTAGGTTGGGTCAAGCCTTTTCTTCTCTTGGTGGACTCTCTCCTATATTCAACATCCAAGCTAGAAGGGTTTTTCTGGTAGTGATTAAACAAAAGAGAAACTGTGAATAGTAAGGAAAGAAGAACAAGAAACAACTTGGAAAGCACTTACTATGGTAGAACCTCGCAAAAACTTCGTATTCTCTTGACGCTTTTTTTTTCAAAATTTTTAACAAAAAGTGGGGGATTTGGCTACCATCCTCCAAAAGATCAGCAAAAGATTGGCATTGTTTACTACTTCTATTTTCAGAAAGTCTCGAGTTGCGATATGACGAATTAGGAAAACAACAAAATACATGTAAGGAGGAAGTTTTGAGGCTGGAATTAAAACTAATGATCATGTGTCAAGGCTTTAAAGTCGAATGTTCTAGGACCCGAATTGGATTTTATATGAGAGTTATAACTAGAACACTGTATAAAATATACAATATTCTGAAGTCATATGCATATAATTTTTAGCCCTTAGCACAGGATAAAGTGCACTCTAATTTGTTTTTCTGTTAGATAGCTCTATGTATAGATTTCTATGACCATGTAGATAGTTTTTTATCTGGTTAGCAGGTTTTTATATTTGTAAATAAGTTCTCTTAGATTTTAGAATAGTTTTTTAATTTCTTTAAATTTGGTCGTTTTCTTTTTTTGTTAGTTTTTTCTGTATTTACTCCATTTTCGTTTCTACACTTATCTAATTTTTTTTCTTTTTTACTTCTCTACGAGAAAGTGTTATCAGATTGGCAACACTCTATTGTAGAGCGGTGATTCTGACAAAGGCAATGAAACCATCTGTTGATATTGAGGCTCAAATCCTCAAAAAGTTGAGGATCCTAATGGAGAAAAATATTTATTTAAGCAGGTCGCTCCTGGGTCATACTCTACCGCTTAATTCTGGTGAGCTAGGATTAGGCTGCAATAACAAGATAGATCGAGAGATTCTTTATTTGGATAGGCATTAAATAGTTTATAGAGGATAATATAGATTTAGCTAAATTGAATATCTATTTGTATTCTATAGCCATTTTATAAAATAAAGAAAGGATCGCTGAAATAAAAAAAAAAAAAATCTGAAATTATCTACCCGAAAATATACTATTAAAGTAGTATATAACTCTATCTTTATATATAAATATTACTGAACTTATATATCCTGAAAACATATTATTAAAGTGGATATACATCCTCAACAACATACTATCAAATAGATATATCCAAATACTACTTTATTATACCTCAATTATATACTATCAAAATAGGTATATAACTTCCAAAATTATTATATAATATTACTAAACTTATATACTGTTATAGAACCGTTTATTATTTTATTAGATTATTATTCCGATATTGTATAATTATTATTATTATTATTT
>CAJVPZ010002845.1:0-11797 GCA_910592135.1 Racocetra fulgida | reverse complement strand
AAGATACAATAGATAGTTTAAATTAATATCATCTTGATATAAATCTGTAACTAATCTTATCATGTATATAGCAAATTTATAATAAAAAAAAAAAATAATAATAAAAAATAGAAAAAAAAAATTATTTGTACATAATGTTCATGCTAAACTTGTAAATCGTAGGTCTAATGCTAACACAAATTTTTTAATAGAAAAGATAATCATGTATTGCACATTATTCTTAATTTTATTATTGATTTGTTAGCATGGTGAAAAAAGATCTGGTGTTACTATCAGATCAGGAGAGAGTCAATCAGTGAGTGTCAGGTTTAGGCTAGTGATAGTGAATGAAAGATGTATTTGCTAATATTTTTGAATAGATAGTATGCAAGATAACTATAAGGGATGCTGTAAGAATTATAAGGATATCAATGATCATACAATGCTAAGTTGCAATGAGGATGATTTAGGATAAATTGATGCAAGATTGAAATAATTTATTTTAAGGGACGTTAAACAAGATAATGGCTTTTAACAATAGTGAAACTTGGCTGTGGCAAAACATCATTGTAGTTGTAATAATTATATGATGTAACAAAGAAATAAATAAATAAATAAATAAATAAAGTATATAGTTCGTGAAAACGTAATCATGAGGAAATAATAATGCTGTGAGAATTTGACAAAACAATTTTATATTTAAATGAGTAAGAGATCGAAGTTTGAAGAGCTTTATTGAAGGTGAAAAGTCAAGCCTTTAAATATATAATTCGACATACATAAAATAATTACACTACACTATTGATGATGCGACTCTATTTCTATAACTAACTCCTTTCTCTATAATTATTCTTCTCTTTTAACCATTCCACTATAACCTTATACTAAATTCACCTTCATCTCCGCGATGCTCACACAATGTTCGGGCTTCAATGGGTGATTTTAACACCATTTTAGATAATCATCTGTCAATTTGGGGTTGCATAGAAATTAGTAAGACCATGCGTTATTCTATTCAGACTGGATTAAAAAGAAATTATACTTTACACAACTTTGGTCGATCCTGAATTTATATAGGGATGTGAATAAGGAAGTAGATAATAACTAAATATGGTAATAAGAAATGTTGGGTATTGGGATATAAATATAGATGAAGTAAGAAATAAATATAGTAATAACGAAATTCATATATGGGGATATAGAAATGGAAATGTATAAACAAGAAAAGAAAAGAAATGTTCAGTAATATGATTTTTAAAAGGAAGATTGTTTAGGCATAGAAGCCACAGAATTAGACTATAGCACAGAGATGATTATTGTAGGGGTGGCGAGTCTAAGTTATTGTCACGGTAGCTAATCATTTAACGATCGTCAAGTCAAGTGGTGAAAATTTATAACAACGATCGTGATACTGGAAATAAGTTTTCACTCTGCGAGTAATCATACACCATGTGATACTTTTTGATAATCTTGCTATTTATAGCATTTGTTTAAAATGAAAGAATAATTTAGCATTAGTCATTATTTGCATATTATTTTTCCAAATCTCTTTTCGACCACTGAGTATTAGGCATTTTATATATATTATTGATGACCTAGTACAATCTTCACATAAACGCAAATATACCAAAATTTGCAACAGATTTAATATGAACTTTTAAAGTTGTCAACAATATGAAAGCATTATTTAACCGTGTTAATGTGCTGAGATGGATGATGCTGAAATTTGTAGATTCAACCAATCAGGTTTCATAAAGCGAACCATTCTGAAATGTTCTGAATTAGACTCGAGTAATTTTTGCATGTCTTTATATTTTGATTAAATAATAATTATTATTAATATTATTTTGAATCAAATGTCATTATTTTGTTTATGATAAAGTAAATTGTTTTTGTAAAAAAAAATTGAAATTTTGAAAAATTTGACCGAAGGGTAATGCATAACGAAAAATTAACTTGGTGTGACTAGTGTTGTTAGAGGTTTTGCCAAAAAAAAACTAAAATGGCAAAACTGGCAAAACTGCTAAAACTGTTAAAAGGTGAAAAACTGAAAAAAATTAATAAAATAGTAAAAAATAAAAAAAAAAAACTAGTAAAGAAACAAGAATAGAAAAGTAATTAAAAACAATTTTATCTAATTATCAATTTATTACTACCTAGATAACCTATCTACAGATGCCCAGACTTGGATTTTAGAATAGATATAATTACTACTTCTAGCATAGACTTTTACCGAGTGCCAGTCAAAATCCCGACAAGCACAATCCCGGCAGGTCATACGTAATCCGAACAAAAAAATCTCAAAATCAAAAATCCCGACAGTTAGAATTTTCAATAGAAAATCCCGAATATGGGGTATGTTTAAAGCGAAGTAGCCTCTTATAATTTAATTAACTTTAGGGTTATGTCACTTTAGATAAGAATTAGCTTATTTTATCAGAATTTTTAATTGTCAGGATTTTTAACTCAGTTTTTTGGCTGTCAGGATTTTTTGTCAGGATTAGGATTTCGCTTGTCGGGATTTTGACCCATAGCCTTTTATCCAACCTAATATTTAATTTTAATCTAACACAAATTTATTTTGTCACGTATATGTGCATAATCATGCTGTATACGACGTTTTTGATTAATAATCTAAAATTTACTATATTTGGGCTAGGAGCTGGAAAAAGGCCAAAGATGACAATTTTTCAAAAGAGGGTTTTTTACATAAATTAATTTAGAATAAGATTAGGATCATTTTTCACTTAATATACAAAAGTAGTTGCATTAATAAAATTTTGCAGTATAGCTCTTTAAAGTCCTTTTCTCAGCACCTAGCCCATTTGATCTATTATAAGTCAATAATACAACAATTATTTCCTTAAAGTTAGCTCTGAGATTTAGAATAGAGGATCGGGAAATAATTATCAATAATAATAATGTTAACAAATTACTTACATATGTATAATATTTAATTAAAACTTTAACAAAATGTTAAAAAGAAAACATATTAACATTAAATATACCAATAAATTTATTTAAATATTTAGATAAGTTTATTTTACATGAATAATATTAATACATAGATAGCGCTACTAAAAGAAAACAGGATTTCTTGCTTTGAATTTTCAAGGTTGAATTTTTTATTATAAGTTCAAAAGCCTGAAGTCTAGTTTTTTTTAATAGTACTCAAATACAAACAAAAGGCTATCGTTTTTTTTATTGCTTTTGCATATTATAAGCCACATGCTGTGCTTAATAGCCATACGCAAAATATTTTAATTTACCAACCTGGTTCAGTCTTTCTAAAGTCTTAGAGGATTTGATCTTCGCTGTGCTTAACTTTCTCCAGGGGTTTTGCCAGAGTTTCGCCGTTTTTCCATAGTTTCGCTGTTTCGCCAGAGTTTTGCCAGTTTTGACTTTTGCCGTGTTTAGTTTCGACTTTACCATTTGCCAAAAATAGTTTTGCCTAACAACAGTAGGTGTGACATTTGAGATCAATTAAAATCATAACTATTTACTGTAGAGGTGGAAACAACAATTATACGACAGAAAATTTCGTTTATCAGAGTTAATGTCACTCGTAGCTGTACATGGAAGACATTAATTTCAATAAAAAAACACCGAAATCGTTATTTTTCATCATTACCAGTACACTTAGGTAATTACTTGGCTGATATATTGTATATCGACAATAAAAATCAGCAGGGATAGCATGTCACAATGTCCAATTGATTTCAAACCAATTGGACATTGTGACATGCATCCCTGAAAATCAGCATAAATAAATGCCATATTTTATTGATTTGATTGTCGAAAAAGTACAGTAATCTTTGAGATATCGATATAAGTAATTATCCAGCAGTCATATTGATAATTAACCGTTTATTTTTTTTTAGGCTTTCCGTTCCTGGTTTTGCGCGATGGCGTCGCGCAACTATCTAGTTTAATAACAGGTATTGCTAGCATAATTATTAGTACACTTATATAAAGAGTTTATAAACCAGTTTTTTGTATGTGCTTTGAAACAGTATTCAACGAGTTTTACGAGCATAAACTAACCGATTGGAACAGGATAACATCCCTAGTCAATAGGGCTGCGCATTGTCATTTGATATGATAAACTTTAATTAGTTGTTCAAAATCGAATATTTTGTTGACGTCATTCCTTTTCTGGGGGTCGTCTAAAGCGGAGGCACATCATGTGATCAACAGCCAATCAAATGATAGAATTTTGATGATCGCCAGCGAAGCAAAAAAAACAAAAAGCCTGAAAAATACAAAAAACGGCAGTCTAAACCTACCTTGGGTAGGTTAATCAAAAATGTCAGGAAGGCAATTTTACTTATAAAAACCTAACCTAACCCCATTCTAGAAGACTCTAACCCTAAAGTTAATCGAAAAAATTATTAAATATGAGTTGCCTCCGCTTTAGACGTCCCCCAAATTCAGCATTAACCGTGACAAATAATAAATATTCATGAACCTAAATACTCCGGGTCTTGTACATTACTCCAATTTTTAAACCCATTAATAGACCCGCGTTCTAGTATAAACTTTGTTGTGTAACAATTACACTTTTACTATGTAACAATTACCCTTTAATTATGTAACAATTACACTTTTGCAGTGTAACGATATAATAGTTGATGCAAAGTTCATAGTCGTAAGTAGGGTTGTTAATGGAGTAGCTTACTCTGGATCACTTTGGAGTAGAACCCAACCCAAATTGGAGTGGGTTTAAAATTATGCCTTTAAATTTGGAGCAACCCGGAGTATTATGGAGCAGGTCTAATTTAGTGAAGTGGGTTGAAGACTGGGTCAACCCAAACCAACCCAACCCAACCCATTAACAACCCTAGTCGTAAGCATACCATAATTAGACTTTATATTGTCATATTACATTTGTGTAGTAATAGTATGTATAAATAGGGGTTATAGAACGTTGGGTAGTTAGTAGATTTTAGTGGATTTGTATTTTGGTTTTTAGTTTGTGGATCAGAGATTTGGATATTAGTACTTTGGAAAGGGTTCATAGTATACCGGGTATACTTGTAGGTTATATTATTTGTACATTTATGGTGCCTTGTGTGTGTTAATAAATATTTGGTTTACTTCTTTAATGCTTACGACCCTAAGCTAAATTGGCTCAGTGGATATAAAGTCACTCCCCTGGTCGTAACATTGCCCAGAGCTTATGACGCGAAAAAAAATTTACACCTTATATTATAATAGACATTCTAGCTATTTGAAAAAAAACCCGCATTTAATTAATAAAAATTCTTTGGTTCACGCCCGGGTTAATTCATGGTGGTTTACTATTTTTGAAGATCTTGTATATGAACTTTTAATGTAAATGAGCTTTATTACAGTATTCTCATGCACTAAATTAATGCGAATAAAATGAACTTAAGTAGTAACTATTTATAAACTTGGATATCTGATTTAAATGCTCAAATTATTATACTCATGCACTATTCATGCGTATAAATAGTAAATATAATAACTAAATTCTCATTATATTTACAATCTAAAAACAAATTACGTATGAATAGTAAACAAAACTGAAATACGTAGCTTTTTTGAAAATTTAGCTTAATAAATTGATTTTTATACTCATGCATTAAATCATTATGTATATCGAGGCTAAGTTAATAAATCATAACAGATATGTAAACAGACAGGCTGATTTATAAACTGTACTATACTTTTTTGGGTTAGAAATTATAGCTGATCAATATCGGTATAGGTCTTTCATCTATACAATGCCAATCTGTGCAATTTCATTCGAGTTTGACAGAAGTCAACAGATCAAAAAAGGTGCTAAACAGGGTAATGTGCTCCATGAAAATAGCAACAGGAACAGGACCAATCCCGTATAATCAAGATTACAGGAGGAGTATGATTCTAAATGACCTTCCGCATATAGTAATTTTAACATGAATGTTGTTATAATTGGAAAGATTTGCGGAGAAACAAAAATTTACCAGATCGACCCGAATTATGGATCGGATTTAGGCCGGCATTAAGAAATAACAACAACTAACTATATTACACCAAAATTAACATCTGGGCAGTTTTACTTAGTTAGTGGGTTATGGTTTCATTAGTAAAATTTTGAGTGATCTTGGGCATGCTTCATTTTTTTATTCATCATATTCGAATCGATTTTTACCGTTTTTATTACAAAAGGAAAAATAAGCGAAATTTGATGTTAAAGTTGTTATAATGAATGTTAAAATGTCAAAAAAAAATAAAAAAATAAAAAAATAAAAATCAGACCTTCAGCGTAATGTGAAGTTCAAATCTTTGGTTAGTATTTTTAAAGTTCATCGTATTGGTGCAACATAGAAACTGTATCTGCTTAAAACAATATACGTAAGAATAACTTGAGGTACCAAATTTGTTATATCGAAAATTTTTACGAAGTAGTTTGTGCTGCCCACCAAGCAACTTACCTAGAAAAAGGTAAATTTATGTTTGCTTTTTTTAAAATAAAATAACAATAATAATAACAACCTTCTTATTAGATTCGGATTAGATACTGCTATATTCCCAAGCCGTTAGTTGAAAATGTGATTAATGAATGCAAAATGTGTATTGCTCGACGTATTTCTAAAAGAATTTCACAAATGCACCCTATTGTTTCTAAAGGTTTTCTAAATCACGTTCAAGTATGAGTGTTATATTAACTTTAATAAATAAATTTATAAAGTTAAACAAAATTTAAATTGCATTAATTCGATACTATCAGCTCCTTTAAATGTTAAACAAAACCGTGAATTTATTAAAATCAAATCTTATCTTCGACAATTGGTACTCAGCAAATGAACTTGAACCACAGTGTACCCTTGTTTATCCTGATCTCAACGGTGTACCATTAAATAACATACTTTCGTTAAGAGAAGCGGTGCAAGCCAAAACTCTACATTCCCAACTTGTAACAATAGCAGATCGACTAATAATAATTACAAACCTCCAACCTATAATTTTTCAAGATGTATTAGTGAGTACCCGCCAAATATGTTTCTTGAGTAAGTAATAAAAAAAAACATAATACGTAATAGTAATATTATTATTATTATTATTATTCATCTTAATTATATAATTTTTGTAACACTAGTGTTGCGAATAATAATATTGGTTCAAGTCAAGAAACCCGACAAGAAACCGGTCATTACCAAAAAACAGATTGTGGCAACAAATCATGTTCTTTCAGAAAAAAGATTTATTATGCACAAGAACATGCGGATGTGTTCTAAGCGAGAAATGTAAAAACTTTTAATTACATGGTTATATTATATATGAATATTTGAATGTATTTGTTTAATGTATGAATTTAGCTAGCAATTAACGTTAGGCAAGCATTTAATCGTTTTAATTCGCATTTTATTTCTTAAATTTATTTTCTTTTAATTAATTTTTCGTTTAATGTATGAAAATTTATCTAGCAATTAAACGTTAAGAGAGAATATAATAATTTATTTTTATTCACTTTTTTTTCTTAAATTTATTCTATTTTAATTAATTTTAATTTTTCTCAATCTTTTTTCGCGTTTTATTTCTTATTAAATTTATTTTATTTAATTAATTTTTATTTTATTTATCTTTTTTGATATTGCCACACCCCTGCTAACTCTAAACCCTAACCAAACCATAATAATTTATATTGATTTTTATTAACAGGGGTGTGGAAATATCAAAAAAGTATGATGAAATATTAATTTCCTTAATTAATTAATTTTCATTTTTTTTTAATCGGTAAATAGAGACCGATTTTAAAACGATCCACTTCCTTTCATGATTAACGAATGACACGTGCCAATCGTTGCTTAATTATATATTTGCTTAATAACAGTTTATTATTGTTTAGAGTATTGCAAATGAATATATTAGCTTAATTATGGTTTAGTTCTATTACATCGTATTTCATTTTTAATAATCACTTCCGAAAAAAGATCTGTGCGGATCCGCTATTTTTAATTGTTACGTGTTTTATATCCCGTGTTTTGTCCATAAACGTTGCATATTCACGGGATTTATTGATCATGTTGCAGATTCACGGAGTTTTCACAAAAAATATGGTAAGATAATGGAAGAAATTTCTATTGCCAGTAATGGATTTCCATATTAATTATATGTACAGTTTTAGTTCGAGTTAACTTTGTAAAAATGCTACTTTTTCATACCCATTAAAAATAGCAGATCCTTTTTTGCGGAATACTAATCACAGATAGCATCAAAAAATTTTGCCCATAAGAAATCTAATATAAAATTAATAGATAAAAATGCTGCGATTCCTATACAAATTTTATGACAGATTATACTAGTTTATCATATTCACTATTAGGGTTGTAAACTTACATTATAACTTACACAGTAATTTACATAATATTTGAATTTTTGCCTAAGTGAACATACAAAATTGCTTGTAAGTTACATCGTAAGTTATATCATATTTGGAAATTATTGTAAGTTTTACAACCCTAATCATTTTCACTCTCTTAATTTTTCATTATCCAAAATGAATTACTACTTGGCTGCGTTTGTTGCGTTTATTAGCTACATATTGTACAAGAGCTGTATTTATCCTTTATATTTATCCCCATTAAGTAAAATTCCTGGTCCACCTGTTGATAATTTCATTCTTGGACATTTGGCCTCTTTATTAAACAAAGAGATAGGTGGAGCTTTGGCTAACTTGGCCAAACAATACGGTGGAATAATTCGATGTCATTTCATATTCAGTACACCTTTTTTAGTGATTTCCGATCCAAAACTTGTCCAACAAGTATTGCTTAATCGCCCTTATGATTATTCAAAGCTCTTCCCAAAGAAAGCCAAGGAATTGTTTGGCGAAGGTATTTTTATTGCTGAAGGAAATTGTCATAAACGACAAAGAAAAATTATGAATCCTTCATTCACTTTTGCCAATATCAAGGTATTTTTGGATGATTTTCAATGTTAAAAAATTAATCCTTATAACTTATTATTTCTTTTCCTTATAACTTAATTATTTCTTTTCCTTATAACTTAATTATTTCATTTACTTATAACTTAATTATTTCATTTCCTTATAACTTAATTATTTCTTTTCTTTATAACTTAATTATTTCTTTTTCTTATAACTTAATTATTTCTTTTCCTTATACTTAATTATTTCTTTTAAGGAAATGGTTCCGACGTTTGTTCAAGCTGGTCATAAATTAAAAGATATCTGGATGAAACAAATTGGTAATAAGAAAAAAGAAAGAATCACCATTACTGATTTAGTTGGCAAGATAACTTTAGATGTCATTGGCCTTGTTGGTATGAATTAGCCTATATTCATTCTCGTTGATTCTCACTTTCCCGAAGCCCACTTTCCCGAAAAACTATTTACCCGACATCACATAGGGTTAGGATTAGCATTTTGTTAGTTGTATATATATATTTTTAGCAAATTGTCACCTGCGTGATATCGGGTAAGTGATATGTCGGGGAAATAGCTTTCGGGAAATCGTACCGTAACCATTCATTCTATACCTTAGATTTTTAATAATGATGTTTCTAATCGTAATCATAATTATACAATTATATTATTAATCATAATTACAATTATATTATTTTTAATAGGATTTAATTACGAATTTAATTCTACTACTTCAAAATCTTCTGAATTAGCTCAAGCATATAAAGCAATAGTTGGTCGTAATCCTTCGCCTTTATACGCGGCTCTTGAAGAACTATTTCCGTTCATTAGGAAATTTCCAACTGCCTACAACAAGCAATTTGATGATTCTATTAAAGTTATCAAAAATATTTCCGAGAAATTAGTTATTGAACAAAAAAATGCCACTGTTCGAGGAAATGATATATTATCTTTATTGATTAAGTCAAATGAAAACTTTCCTGTTGATGAACAATTAACACATAATGAATTAATTAGTCAAGTAAAAGTTTATTTAATTTATTAAAATGTATATAATTTTATTAAATTTTATTTAAATTATAAAATTATTAAAATTTCTAGGTTATGTCAATCCTCTTTGCTGGACATCAAACAACTAGCATTGCACTATCTTGGATATTATACAATCTCGCAAAAAATCCTGATGTACAGAATCGTCTTCGTAAAGAAGTGCTAGATACATTTACTGATCGTCATCATTGTCCAACCTTTGATGAAATTGAACATTTGAAATATTTGGATTGTGTTATAAAAGAATCTTTAAGGATTGATCCGCCTGGTATAGTCCAATTCTCTTTATTGTTTAATTTGTTCTATTTTTTTTATTTATTTCTCTCTAATTATTTATTTATTATATAAAGTGCCTGGACTCATTCGATCTAATTTAAAAGATGAAGTTATGGATGGTTACGTAATTCCAAAGGTATTTCCCAAATAGCATCCCATAGTTCAATTATTTTGATAATAATATAATATATAACTTTGAAACTTTTTTTTAGAATACTCTAATGATGATTCCTATCCACGCAGTCCATCATGATCCTTTAATTTGGGGTGATGATGCCGATTGTTTTAACCCATCTCGATGGCTTGATCCAAAAATAAAATCGAAAGTATCAAGCAGTAGTTTTCTACCTTTTAGTGCTGGTTCAAAAAATTGTGTAGGAATGAAAATGGCTAATTTGGAACTTAGAATTATCGTAGCTATAATTATTAGAAATCTTGAGTTTAGATTAGTTGATGGTTTTACATTTGGTAAAAAATTTTTCGGTTTATCTGAACCTCTTCCTGGAATTGATTTATGGGTTTCAAAAGTAGATTATTAATTTTATTTAAAATAAGTTTATAGTTAATTTCCTTATAGTTACTTCTATAGTTACAAAATTAATATAATCTACAATTTTATTTTTATCAACTTTTTTATATTACTTATATCTCTATATAAGGCAATTAATTTATAGTTACGATTATATTTTACAAACAAATTATATAAAATTTATATAAAATTATTTGTTACAGTGTATAATAATTTTATTAACAAATGGGTGCGTGAGAGTGAAAACCTGTAGCCAATCATAGTAAATCATAAAATATATTTCCAGGTTTTCACTCTCACGCACTCGGTACTATATGTAATAAAAAACAAAGCAGTATTAATATTCTAATAATTTTAGTTTAGTAATATAATATTTCTATATTTAACATATACAGTAGGTTGCTTGCTTGAAAGTGTGATTAATAAATTATGCAAATAAGTTCGGATTATCACCATAATTAATGTAGTAAGAGAAGCAATAAATACAAAAATAGTTTGTAGTAAAGAATTGATTATATCAGAATTAGAAGTAAAGCACTTTAACAATATTGAATAAAGATATTATTACAGAAAATTAAAATATAAAGATTGTTTAATATTCTAAGTATAAAGAAACTAAATTAAATTCTAGTTATGTATATTAATATAAAAATTTAAAATTTTTAATCTTTGAAAATTATAATATCAAATAGTAATATAGTATTACTAGAATTAATCTTAAATTAATTATATATATATTTTTGATTAATATTATTCATCTTAAATCTTCGTCTAACTATAAAAAAAGCTACAAAAAACTCAAAAATTTTATTTTATAATAAAATAGATTAAATTTTTTATTTAATATATAACATATCTATGAATATAGTTGGCGGTAGAATTACTAGTGATGCAAAACGGCTCGATCGGCTTGTATATTAAGTATAATACAAACCGAATAATCAATAGAGCCGACGAGCCGATTTGTATCTCTACGAATTACTGAATTACGGCATTACGGCATTACGGCATTACGGCATTACGGCATTACGGCATTACGGCATTACGGCATTACGGCATTACGGCATTAC
>CAJVPZ010002844.1:0-11797 GCA_910592135.1 Racocetra fulgida | reverse complement strand
TTTACTATTAGTTTTGGTTAAAAAGAAAGGTAGCTTATTTTCGGAATTAGAAATTTTATAGATTTTAGATCTAAAATTATTTTCAGAAATATACGGTATCTGGGCCTATTTACAAAGCCCAAGCCCAGCCGAATATTTTCACAGCCCTAACCTAGCCTGGCCCAAATATTAATAGGCTTAAAAATTTGAGCCCAAATTAAGCCCAAGCCTGACTCGGCCTATAAATTACTGAGCTTGGCTCAGTTTATTTCTTACCCTAAATCCAAAAGGTTATAAATACTATTTATAAATAATTATATAAAGCAAGAAAATTAAAAGATTCTAGAATTAATGTATATAGATACAAAGAGTTTAAATAAATAACTCTTTAGTTAAGTTATAGATATAACTTATAGTATAAAATTTAGTAATAAGTAAACTATTTCAATAGGCAACCAAAAGTTGTATATGTAGCTAGTTATACATCAACAAAATATTTATATAAAAATTTTTAAAAAATTTGTAAAGCAAAAAATTGCATTTATCATGAAATTTTTTAAAGATTAAAAGTTCAAAAAATTTTAAAAAAATAATCAAAAATATGTGAAATATTTTGCAATAAATTTTGAATTAAAAATTTTTATAAATTTCAAAATTTTTCGAAATTTTTCAAAATATTTTGAAATATTGCGAAATTTTAATACAATACAAATCATTACAAAATATATAATGTATTATTATATAAATATTTGCAAATTTACAAATCACTTAATTATATTATTATTGTATTATATATTTATTATATAATATATATACTTTTAAGATATTTTTAACCTGTGCCAATAGTTAAGGATAACCAGTATGCTATACTTCAAAAACTATACTAGGAAAATAGAAGTCAGGCATACTAAGTAAAAATGTTCAGGATCTCTAAAAACTTTACGAGAACTAAGATCGGGGTCTAATACCTGATCTGTATTATATTATAAAAAAATCATTTTATATAAAAACCTCTATTTATCTTAAAGCTATACTATAATCCTAACTTTTAATAAGAGTAGTTATTTTTAACCACTAGCACAGGTTATGATAATTTTACTTTTATTACAATTTTCTATATACATATTTTTTAATTTAAAATTTTGTCTCAATTATCTAATAAATATTATATTTCAAAAAATCAAAAAAAAGAAAACTATATAACTAAAAAAAACACAGAATATCTCGTTAAGATCAATCTTTTGCTAAAAAATAGGCTAAGACTATATACAAACTATTCTGCTATTATCAATTTTTGTATATATCAACATAATTAATGGGTTGATATTAACAAAGGCAGCCTGTATATGCCAGAAATACATCAAGAAATGAAGTCAAAGATCTATCGAAAACAATGAAAAGGGAACTTGAAAACCTAAAAGAAAAGAAAGAAGTTAATATACTAATGGAGAAAAAATAAAAAATATTTACAATAAAAAAAACTACATTAGAAACATATCAACAAGTAATGCCTTGAAGTTCATTTCAAAATCTATACTATAAACACCATAAATACTAAAAACAATGAAGAGAGAAACTGAAAATCTAAAAAGAAAAGAATGAAGTTAATAAAGAAAACAAAAAACAATTTAAGAGAAGAAAAAAATGCCAAAAACTATTAGGAAGAAAAGCTGAAGTCCATTCCAAGATACAGAAAACAATAAAGAAAAAATCTGAAAATCTAAAAAGAAAGGAGAGAAGTTAGTATACTAATGAAAAAAAATAAAAAAATGCAAGAAAAAAAACTATGCTAGAAACGTATCAGAAAGTGAAGCTGAAAGTTTATTTCAAGATCTATACAAAAAAATACCAAAAGCAACAAAGAAAGAACTAAAAATTAAAAAGAAAAAAAAAATAAGTTATTATATTAATAAAGGAAAGAAAAAAAATATTAAAAGAAAAAAAAAACTACACAAAAAACATATCCAGAAACAAAGCCAAAGATCTAGTTCAAGATTCACACAAAAAACACTAAAAGTAACGAAGAGGAAACTGAAAATCTAAAAAGAAAAAGAAGATAAGTTATTATACTAATGAAAGAAAAGAAAAAAAAGATTAAAAGAAAAAAAACTACATCAGAAACATATCTGAAAACAAACCCAAAGATTTAGTCCAAGATCTACACTATAAATGCAAAAGCAATGAAGAGGAAATCTAAAAATCTAAAAAAATAAGTTATTATACTAATGAAGGAAGAGAAAAAGAATATTTATAAGAAAAAAAGCCTCATATCAGAAATGTACTAGGAAGAGAAGCCTAAGATCTATTCTAAGGATTTATTTCATAACCATCAAAAGCAATGAAGAGAAACTTAAAAAACCAAAAAAAAAGTTAGTATATTAAATACAATAAAAAATAAAGAAAATAAAAGATAAAAGGGAATAAAAAAAAAGAAAGTAAAAAAATAATATAAAACAATATATATAAAAAAGAATAAAAAAAAATTAGAAAAGAAAAACACATATACCCAAAGATGGTCACATCATTGGTATAAAAAAAAAAAGAACTAAAAAACATTTAAAGAAGAAAAAAAAATAATATGATTGCCAATTTTATCAACAGCATCAGGATGCAGTACAAATTTTCTGGATATTGGTCAGAACAATTATCTAATTAGCACTAGAAATAGGTTGTTTTTATTAGATTTAAGAGTATATTTATATGTAAAATTGTATCTTTGATATTTTTTATTAGTGCACCAAGATAGGTTTAGACAGCCGTTTTCTATATTTTTCATCTTTTCAATTTTTTTTTGTTTTCCAGAATGATCTTTGTGATTTGTATAATTTTGCATAATGCTGGCCATTTCCAGAAATTTTGTACTGCACCCTGATGCTATTTATTTTATCATGATTGGCTAATCATAGACTGGCAATTTCTAATGCTAAAGATCAGTTACATTTTAGAGTTCAAGATATAGTGATATACAGTATTATTATTATCAATTCAGCGAATTTACAAGATACAGAAGCTTGCTTGGCAAGACCCGAGTAGAGCGGTAGTACAGATCTTCACGGTTACTATGTAAAGGATGATCAATCAGATACCAGAAAACCAGACAGGACCGAGGTGTTTAGCAAGGCACTATATCAATCAGGCTATCGGATAACTAAAAGAAGGGTTCCGCCCTTTCAGACTATTGGATTGGAAGTTTAGATTTCTGGAGATATGGGAGGGAGTCCGTAAAGTAGATACTGAGGTTTGGGTGAACTTACAAGGGCAGTAGTAAGTAACTGTAGCAGCCTCAGCTTGCAAGTACTTGTTCTCAGACTTGACATAAATTATCGGAAAGGCTTAGTCTGGAAATGTGTAGGACATAAAAAGATTAGGGGGTATATACTACACCTTCTCTAGGATAATCTGGTAAGTATGAGAACCCTACTAGATTATTTGTCAAATTAGGACACAAGTAGTATAGCACATGTCGATTTGGATGGCCTTCAATGAAGCAGCACAAGGTTATGAGTTGGCGTAATTAAGGTGGTGGTGCAGGATAGAGGATATCAGAGAGTTTAATTAGATAGCTCAAGTAATAGTGGGTTATAGATATGGTATCTAGTGTAGATCCTAGTAATAGATAGCTACTTAATTAGGTGCTTAAAAGATGTAGGTATGACTAGAATGTACTCTCGTTAACCAAGAATATACTACTAATATACAAAATAAAAATTTGCTTTTCTGCAATATTGTGAAGGTAAAAAAAAAAAAAAAATTTAAAATATTACAAATTTTTTTTGAAATTTTTCAAAATTATAATATTTCGAAATATTTCAAAATTTTTTTCGAAAATTTCATTTTTGTATATTGCAATTTTTTTCAAAATATTTTGCCTTTATAAATTTACTAATATACTCTCTAAATATATATACATAGTGTTTGAAATCAGATTAAAAATCTCAGTTTATCTAGGATTGATCTGAATCTGATCTGAATCTGAAATTCAGATTGATCTGGGCAATCTGGAGCCAATCTAATGGTTGATCTGAAATTTGTCACTTATATTGTAATACATTATGTGATAAATTTGAAATTAGAACATAACAAATTTGAATCTGTCACATATATTGTAACTCTAAATGTGATATATTCAAATTTGTCCTGTGACTAATTTGAATTTATTACATTTTATAATTATATAAAGAGATGACTCTAAAATTAGGCTTAATTCTACTCAATTCAGCCTAATCTGAAGTTTCTAGGCCAAAACTGATCCACCAGTTGGGATTGAATCAAAATTCAAATCTGATCTGATTTAACTTTTTCGAACACTATATACACAGTATAATATACTATACTGTAAAAATTAAAAATAATCAAATAAAAGGAAAGCAACCAAGAGGTCATCTTAAAACTAAAAAAAATAAAAGATTTTAGAAATAAAGAATTTATTACAAAATTAGTACAATTACAAATAAAAGAATTATATAAAAAAAAAGATTATCTAAAGCAAATCAAAATAGTTACATAGCAGAAATACTTAAAGAATAAAATAATATATATATAAAGAAGCTATTTAAGAAAAAACAAATATTATACTAGATATTTTAATAAAAAATATAAGAAACAATAAAGAGTTTAAACAAGAAAGAAAAATTATAATGAATAAAAACAATTGATTAAATATACAAAAAGTAATCTAAATTCTTAATAAAATAAAAAACTTAAGAAATATAAATAACAGGGTTCTTCTAGGCATCTCTAGCTAGAGATGCCTAATGATAATATTTTGGGCTTAATAGCTAATTAAAATACAAATAAATTATGTAGTTGCTATTTTTATATAGCACAAAAGTAACACAAAGAATGATCATTACAGATTAGTTTGACAAACAAAAACAACAACAAAAAAGCAAAAAAGTGAAAAAGTCAAAAAATACAAAAAATGTATATCTAAACCTATTCTGATATATTAATTAAAAATGTCAA
This sequence comes from Racocetra fulgida, assembly GCA_910592135.1. NCBI lineage: Eukaryota > Fungi > Glomeromycota > Glomeromycetes > Diversisporales > Gigasporaceae > Racocetra > Racocetra fulgida. Next base: position 6,853 of record CAJVPZ010002844.1, on the reverse strand, counting down.
AAAGACAATTTTATATATAAAACTTATCTTTACTCTAACTTTGTATAACCCTAATTTTACTTAAAATCATATGATCAAATGTAGTTTTACGCTGAAGATGCATAAGCTAAATATCTCTGGCTAGAAATATCTAGAATTTTTCTAAATAAAGTAGCAAAACAATATAACAAAATAGCATAAAAAATACTTGCATAATAATTTAAAAAATCAGCAAATGATATATTTACAAAATAGCAAAAAAAAGAAAAAAAAGAAAAAACTTATAGATTAACAAAAAGCAAAGAAAAAACTACAACTTCAAAAAGGAATAACAAAGCAAATAAAAAAATTATAAAAAAAATATTAAAAATTGTAAAAAAATTTTTAATTAAATTAAAAAAGAACAGAACCAAGATTTATAATACTATTTTAAGGATGTAACAACTTAGTGAAGTTAGTAAGTTATTATACCTCTAAGTGGCAAAACAAGAGTTCGAATCTCATTAGTAATGAAAATTTGAATTTATAGAATACATTTAGAAGACTATATTCTATTAGATTAGCATCTGTAACAAAGTTATAACAGCTTATACTAGAAGGCAGTAGAACATTAGTGTAATATATGAATTATAAGTGAAGTTGCTAAGTAAAACTAATAAATTAAAATATAGAAGCTCACTTAGCAAGATCTGAATAAAAAGGTAGTATAGATCTTTAATGATACTATATAAGAGTGCTTTCAAAAATCAGCTAATTAGAGTTTACTAAGTGATCACTTCAACCCACCCCTACTCACTCTCATCTAATATCTAATTAGCTAATCAGATTTCATATTTATTAAAACTTATAATTAAAATTATATATAATATAAAAAATATTAAATAATTTTTGATCTACTAAACTAATTGAAATGATTTAATTACCAAAATGATTCTCTCATTAAGAGGATTCTAAAAATTTAAAATTATAAAAATCTAATTACTAGAAACTAAGATATAGATAGTTTTATATTACTATATAATAACTTAAAATAAATATATTTATAGTAATACAAATCTAACATTATCTTAGAATTTAATAATTAGTTTAGATTTATTATAATTCTTTCATTAAGAGAGTCATTTTGGTAGTTAAATCATTTAATAGACAAATTGCGAGTCATCTAAACAAAATATTTTTTTTTATATATAAATTTTACTATAAGTGTGAATGTGAAGCATGCCTATCTAAAACTTTTTTTCTTACTAAGTAAATCACTTTTGGGCTTGTAACAAAAGTTGTAGAGCTCATTAAAAGCATTTAATAGTATAAGAATGTTAAAATTGGCTTGGTAGTTCTTGAGAAATCTTTAAAAAACTTTTTTTTTACATATAAAATTTTTGGAACTTCTTTATTTTTTTTTTTATTTATTTTTTTTTTTTAATATTAAAGTGACCACTTTGGGGTCTGGCACGTTTTATTAAACTTTAAATCGAATGCCAGGGTAACCATATAGGCTACTCCTGACTTTGTTACATTAACGAAAATACATACTAGCTATATGTACAACTTTTGGTTGTCTATTTAAGCAGTCTTACATATGTAACCCATATGAACTACACTAGATGTTGTACCTGTAACCCACTATTACTTGAGTTACCCAATTAAACCCTCTGATCAACTTAGCACTGTCGGGATATTCTTCTCAAAGAGGAACTGCCGCTAAGACCCCTTAGGACTTTAAAGCAGACACACACTCCCATATAGGGGGTCCTTTATCCTTGTGATAAACCTACCAGAGCGGTCCATATTCCACACATGTATCACTTAGATTTTCGGTAACTTACGTCTAGACCGCGGCCAAGTACTTGCGGCTTTTTACTTTCGCTACCATTACCTATTCTGTGCCCTTGCAAAGTTCACCCAAACCCCAGCACACACTTTATGGACTATCAACAGTACTTCAATGCCAACTAACAGTGCCTCAAACTCTCAATCCAGATGGTCTGGGAGGGACCAGTGGGTGTCCCCTGGTATTCTGAATAAATTTTTTTTCCTCCAGCTAGTCCGGCAGCCTGGTTGGTGTAGTGCTTTTGCCAAACACTCGGTCCTCGTTCAGTTTTACTGCTAGTGTCCGGTTCTCCAAATAATAATCCTTTACATAGTACCGTCAAAGATCTGTGCTACCTCTCTACTTGGGACTTCCCAAGCGGGCTTCCGTATCCCCTGATCTCTTGGATTGATTTGGCTGCTTCACTCGGGTTTCATGTAACTTATACGTTATACTACATTCCACAACCTCCCAATATGAGTTGATGAGACCAAGGTTACAGGTGTTTACACAATTGATATGTCATACAGTTTTATCATAACGTATTTCTGCAAATTCGAATTTTGTCACCGGTGGGATTCAAACTCTTGTCCTGCCGCTCAGGGATGCGACAACTTACCAACTATACTAAGTTGCCACACCCTTTTTTTTGAAACTTCTTTAGTATAGATGGGCATATATAAATTATTACAAGATTATAATATATACAATTTAACTAATTTGAGCCAATTTAAATTCTAACTCTAATCCTAACTCTAATAATTTATAAAATTACTTAAATTAGCTCAAATTAATTAAATTTTATACATTATAATCTTGTAATAATTATATATGCCCACCTATACTAAAGATCAACTAAATTTTTTTAAAAAAAATCAATTTTTTTAAAGAAATTTTATATGTAAGAAAGAAGTTTTTTAAAGATTTCTTAAAAACTACCAAGCCAATTTTAATGTTTTTACTACTATTAAATGCTTATTGATGAGCTCTACAACTTTTGTTATAAGCCCAAAAATGATTTACTTAGTAAGAAAAAAAGGTTTAAATAGGTGCGCTCCATATTCGCACTTATCGTAAAATTTATATATAAAAAAAAATATTTTGTTTAGATGACTCACAATTTGCTTATTAAATTAGTTCAGTAGATCAAAAGTTATTAATAATTAAAATTTTATAATTATTAATAAATTTATAATTTGGTCTAAAATTTTTTTAATTTTGGCTAAAACTTGATAATTTTGGCCAAAATTACACCTAATACACTAGCTAACCCACCTACCTACTTCTAAATCAGCTGATTTCTAAAAGCTTTCTAAAGAATTATCTCTAAAAGTAATAAAAACTGAAAAGACTAAAGTACTTAGCAAGCCATTTTATCAATCAGGCTGCTAGATGAGTAAGAAGGGCCAGAAATCATATGTTTTTTATTTTAATAAAATTACTCTCCTCCCCTAGGTTTCTTATCTTCTAGATTTTTCTATATATAGATATATTTTTTGACAAGACCTCCTCCCTCTAAAAAAAAATACATATTTTCTGGCCCTTCTCTAACTGGAGAAAAAGCACCTAACTATAAGGACCAAGAGCAAATCACAGCCCTTCTAGACTATCAGAATTGGTAGTTTAGAGTGATAGAAGTACGATAAATAGTCTGTATAGTGGATGCTAAGATTTAGACAAACTCTATAAAGGCCAGGTAGTTAGATAGTGTGGTCTGTCTATAAAGGCTTAAAACCTATCTGACTAATGTGTCTGTAAAAGAGATTGATAATGCAGCCTGCCTGTAAAGATATAGAATCTATCCAGTAGTTCCTATCCAAAGAAAACTAGGTCTATATATTAAAAGTGAGTAACAGGTAGCTCTAGTAACAATATCTCAAGGATAAAGTAGTTTAAAGTTAAGCATCTGAGACTTCTTGACTAACTAATATAATAGGATATAACAGTAATACATATAGAGTTGCATTATAGAGAGTTTAAACAGATAATCTAGTTGAATTACAGATATAGTATTATAGTACCCCAAAATTTCATTGAATTTTAATATTTTTCTTTTTTATTTCCTTTTTCTTATATTTTATTATATTTTTATTATATTCTTATCAATATTTTATTATATTATCATTATATATTATTATCATTGATACTATTATTTATTATTGTTTATATTATATATATTAGTAATTAATGAGTGAGTATAGAGAACGTTCATATTTGGAAGCTAATATCTTGAAAACTAATGCAAAAACCTGTTACTATACACTAGCAAATCTCCTATTTTGGATCATAGAACATTTATGTTTTAATAAGCTAGATCAATTATCATAGTAAAATTTTCAGTAATTAGTGATTTTTGATAAATGTTCTAGAACTTACTAATTAGTATAACAAAATTTAAATTAAATGTAACATATGATGTACTATGTAACCCTATATATGTCACATGATAGATAGACATCAAATTAACATCCACATAGTCCCAAAACATCATAAATAGCCTCCCTTTTCCTTCTTTCTCCATTTAACTTTGTACAAGTTCTCATAATTTGATTACTAATAATAAAATACTATTGTCTTCTTGGAAATTAGCATTTTTCTTGAGTTTTTGTTATCTTTCTTGTCATTTCTTGATATTTTTAGAGTATATAAGGTTTGGATTCCCAGAGTCTAATAGTGTTCGCTATATTGCTTGAACTAAGTTTAGACTTCTTTGAATCTAATAAGGATATACTCCACTTTATCTGTTTGCTATTATTCTATTACAACTCTATCTTTTAAATATTACTCTCTGCTTTAGTTCTTTAAATTGAACTGCTAATTATTGCTCCCTTCTGCTAGACTCCATCTTGAGCCTAGTTATACAAAAATAGAGTAATAACATTTAATGCCTTCTGGTGGAAAACAATATTTAAAAGGAAAAACAATTTTTTAAAGGATATCTCTTTATTTACAAATATTGTTTCTTGCAGTTTCTCTTTTAAATTCTTTCTTTTTTTTAGTTGCTATCTCTCTTATTTTCTATTATCTTATCTTTTAACATCTTATTATCTATTCTTTATCTTTATTTCTTATTATCTTTCTTATTTATTCTTATTCTTATCTATAAACATATCTTATTTTTTTCTCTAAACACTTTTATTCTTTATTTTATGTTTAACCAACAACATTTTAACTTTTCTTGTAAATATTTTAGATATATCTTAACTGACAAACTACATCAAGATTTAATTGCCCAAATTAAACAAATTATTACTCTCTTTCAGCAAGGTTCTATTCTTACTTCTGAGGAAACTAAACTTCTTTATCTATATGCTCAACATTGTGGTTTCTCTTGGGCTAACAGCAAATCTAAATACACTTCACCTCAACTTTGAGATCAAGGTATAATTGATCAAGAGTTTCTTGAAGAAAATACTTATCAACAAACCTATTATCTCAAATTTTCAAACCCAAGCAATCCTACTGGAATCTGTTATAATCTTCCTTATCCTACTGAATTACAAGTTATTAATATTGTCTATACAAATTATCAACTAAATAATTTAAATCTCAATGAACAAGAATTTAACAGCAATATTATCTCTTCTAACGGAATAAAAGAATTAGTAAAATTTAGACAGCAAAAAGGTTTTAATATTTATTTAGATTAAAGTATTGAATAACTGATAACTTTGATTTATTTTGACAAAGAAACAATTTACATGATAACTTTCACAACCAATATATATTAAATCCTGACACTTTTGAATATTTAAGTCAACACCTTCCTGACTTTTCTTGTACTATTTGTTATCCTGTAAATATAGAAAGAGATTATTCTTTTATCAATTTTTGGTCTTAGTTTTCTGCAGAATTTTCTGTTGTTCAATATTCTGATTATACTATCTTAGTTTTTCAAGATATTAACGCATATAATATTGATAATTTACCTTTAAAATGGTTTAAAAACCTTACTTTTACTATTCAATATCAACAAAGTTTAACTCCTTTAGTATTTGATTCTTTACTTATTCAAATTTATACTGCTTATCTTCGAACAAATCGATTTACTTTAGATCCTTTTTTAATTCTTTATAATCATAGTGAGGTAAAATCTGAAATTTCTGAAACTTCTGATTTATTTGAATTTGATTTAGAACAATTATATCAAACTCCTATACCTTTTCCTCCTATTACTCCACCTTTATTACCTCCAAATAATAATAATATGACATTACAAGCACAAGATGTCAACAATTTAATTGCTGCTATTCAAGCACTAGATAACTGGATTCAAAATCAAACAAATGCTATTGCTAATAATACTAATTGTCTTGAACAAAGAGAAACTAAACTTATTGAAATTATACCTTTTGCTGGTGGTAACCAAGATCCAGTTACTTGGATTGAGAAATTTGAACATATGGCTGTAGCTAACAACTTTACTGATGCAAGAAGACTACAAATTATTCCTGCTTATCTTAAAAATGAAGCAGCAATTTGGTATAATAACACCAACCAACAACAAGCTTTTGGACACTGGGATACACAAAATCAAGCTGATAGTTTTAAACCTCGATTCTTTAACTAATTTCAAACTCCTGTTCTTATTGATATCTAGGCTACAAAACTAACTTACTGTATACAAGGATCAACTGAAACTGTAGATCAATATACTATGCATCTACATGAATTATATTATCGATTAGAAACAAATGCTAATGTTTATCTAGAAATAGAAAAAGTCTGTAAATTTATCACTGGTTTAAGAACAGAATTACAAATAGCAGTACATCTATTTGGTGAAAATACTTGGAATGGAGTAGTTAACAGAGCAAAAACCTGTGAACTTACTCGTTATAGTGCTGCAATATATATTACTCCTAATCTTAACAACAATATTGTTACTTCAACTCCTACATCTTCTAATTTTGTTGAAATCATAATGGAAGCTCTCACTAAATATATAGAAAATCTTGAAAAGAAAATTGAAAAGAAATTAGAAAACAACAACTATCCTAGAAGAAACAACCAAAACAATAATAATAACAACAACAATAACAATCAAAGAGGACCTGTTTGCTT
>CAJVPZ010002843.1:0-11799 GCA_910592135.1 Racocetra fulgida | reverse complement strand
TAAACCTGTGAAGGATCCCTGTAGCCGTGTCATTGTTATAGTACTGCTGTTAAGAAGGCCACGGTACTGTAACAGTAGTATTGACCATGATTTTCTATTGCCCTGACCATATAAGGTCCCATCCACCGGTAGTCTAACTTTCTTGAGTAAGTTGTCTCTAAGGTGGAGTCATACACTAACACCAAATCGCCTACATTTATTTTTTACTTGTGTTGGTTGGCATGATGGTCGTGGAATTCCTTCCATTTTTCACAAATTTCATCCCGGCTTTGTTGTGCTTCTCTTAAATCTTTAACCAGTCCTTTCATTTGTAGCATTCGGAATTCCAGCAATTCATCGGTAGACCATTTCTTCTTACTCATGATCATCTGATAGCTGTCAAGGGTTAATTCAGTTGGGGCTATGCATCCCTACTGTATACTAAACGAAAAGATGAGTATCCAAGATCATTCACAGTGATATTCAATGCCGAAACGGCTTCACGCACATATTCATGCCACCGATTTTGCCTTTTGGCACAGACCTTTCTCAATATTCAGGTAAGTTTCTGTACGGTTCGTTCTGCCCTACATTGGCTTTAGGGTGATAACTGGCACTAAAACATTGTTTAACGCCCAAACGGTTGGTAAGGTCCTCTACCAAAGTGTTCTTAAACAAAGTTCCACGATCCGACACCAACTTTGTAAAACATCTATGCCGGGTTATAATATCTTCCCACACGAACATAGCTATAGACTTTGCATTTTTCTTTCTTAACAGTTGAGCTTCGATAAACCCCATAAGGTCTTCAACACCTACGACTATATATTCATGGCCCCTACTTGTGCTAGGCAGAGGTCCAATACAGTCAACAAACAACTTATGGAATATCCAACTGGTGGCTGGCATATAAATGGGTTCCTTGGTTATTTTTCCTTCACATTTTTAACATACATCACATGTCGTCACATGACCCCTAACATCATTGTACACATTTCCAACACCCCACTCATAATTCATCAATATTTTACACATCATAGCGTTGATTCCTCTATGGCCACCTTCCCCTGCGAGACCTTCATTTCTTGCCTTCAGAATTTGGTCCTTTTCTGCTTCATCATAAATCACTCTTCGGGGTGGTTTTCCCTTTGCCGCTCTTCGAAACAATCGACCACCTATTAAACAATAAATTTTCAATTTTCATCTGAGTCAGGGAAGCAACTCATTTGCCACGTGAGCTGGCCACTCAAAATAGGTCAAGTAATGTTTGATAGCCTCCAAATCTTGGATTTTTGCTCCTTCCATCCTAACCATCATCAACAAATTTTCGACGTACTGCTCATTGGTTCGATCATTTTGCACAGGAGGGTCTGGATATCTCGACATTCTATCAGCATTCGTATGCTTCTTCCCTGGCTTATATTTTACTTGAAAGTCAAAGGCCTGCAATGTGACAACTCAGTGCATTAAGCGACCCTTCAACTGCGCTTTATGGAAAAGCTACTCAAGCACTTGATGATCCACCCAGATATCGAAGATGTTCCGCCAACATATCGTTCACACACATTATATCCATAAACTATGCTAAGGCACTCTTTTCAGTGACTGTGTAGTGTAGCTCATGGGCGTTTAACTTTCGAGACTCAAACGTTATGGGACGCAATCTTCCATTTTCATCGGCTTGTTCCAATACTACACCTAACGAAACATCACATGCATTGACATACATTTGGTATGGACGAACTTCATTCTTTGCGTCTTGCCAGTTAGGAGCTTTCAACATAACGTTCTCTGCCAACAGAGCTTTTAGCGTTTGAAATGACTCATCTTGTTCATCGGACCAACGGAAACCCATATCCTTTTTTGTTAATTCAGTGAGAGGCTTTGCTATTTTACTAAAGCCCTTTACAAATGTCAGTAGTAGTTCATAACGCCCAAAAATGACCTAACTTCCCTTACACAGATAGACCTTTGCCATTGTTCGATTAACGTCGTACTCTTTGGATCAACTTGTAAACCTTTCTTTCATACTATGTATCCATACATGCTCAACTCTTTGTACGCCAGGTGACACTTTTTAGCTGCGTAAATAAGCTCTGCTTGTTTGAAACTTTGTGCTAGCTTTACAAATTTATCAATATGGTCTTTTAACTCCCCATCGGTCCAGAGACTCACATCGTCCTGGTATGCCGCAGCACTGTCTTTCCATTCATCTCCATCCAAGACCACATCCATTTATCGTTGGAATGTTTCGCTTGCATTTTTCAAGCCCATACACATAACCATGTAATGCAAGATGCCTAACAGAGTCGATACGGCCACCTTATCCCTATCCTTTTCTTTAATCTGGATCTACCAGTATCCTTTATATACATCGACAGAAGAATACCAGTCATGCCCCATGGCTTTTTCCTGTATATCACGAATTAAGAGCAGAGGGTACTCATCTTTCACTACATACTTGTTAAGAGGACTAATATCACTGACTACACACAGTTGATCAGTGCCACTGTCTTTCTTATTCACCGGGAAACAGTAGTAAGCATATTGTCCCATCCTTTTTCGAGCAACCCATTTTTTAACATCTCACGTAATTGTTCCTCAAATAATTGAGCTTTGGCTGAATTATTGATCCTAAGGGGCTGTACTCTAGTAGTGAGAACTTCCTTTCCTCCTGTTCGAACTTCATATTCGATTAAATTCATTTTTCCCATCTCCAATAAGTCGAAGTCAAAGACCTCAGGCACCTTCTCAAGCAAACATCTTTCGAGATATTCTTGATCTTGAACAGGAATTTCTTTATTTACATCAAGAGTGACTAGATTATCCTTTGTAAGTCGTATGATTACTTCGGGCTCACCCTCTTTTACACACCCAGTCTCAGACTTATTCACAGTGTTCTAATACACTACTTGTCTGCAATAGGACTCTGGTAATTGTTCATTAATGACTGGTTCAATTTCATGAACTTTTATCACAGCCGCATTTTTGGCACTATTAAATATTTTGACATATAGTTCATTTAGCTTATCAACCGGACCCTTCTCATTGTCATGAAGTTGGTATCATCTTCATCATCGACTTCTTCTTCGAAATCATTATCGTTCTCTTCAATGACCCACCTTTCAGGGGCAACAGAGACAACAAAAGACACCTCTTCATCCCAGAACTAACCGAGCACCAAAACTGATTATCCTTCCATTTCAAGTTACATTTGGCAGCGGCTATCCAGGGCATTCCCAAAAGAATATCGAAGCTGGTTGTTTGCATCACATAAAAATTTTGAGCAACCATCACACTGTCGACATCTACTTTAATATTAGGTATGTAACCGACAAAGTTACTAACCCGATTATCGGCCATCCTGCCTCTTTCTTTAGCTGATTTCCATACAAGGCCCCTTTTATTAGCATAATTAATATGCATAAGGTTCAAACAGGACCTAGGATCAATGGGCATGTTAATTAATTTGTTGTTTATCCTAATTGTCCCCATTGGGATGTCACCCACTTGTTTGTCGAAATTGACTTGAACAGCCCTCACTATATTAACATTAGTGTCCAACAAAGACACATCAGCTTCTCTTTTTTTCCTTGTTAGGGCCCTTAATATCTCCACACAGGCTTTTGGTGATCATTTAAAAAGCGACCCAAGGTTACCATCATTTTAAGCTTGGCGATCTTCTTCAAAACGTCAAGTTCTTGGGTCAATTTAGATAGAGGTATATACATTGTTGCTCCTTTTATCTGGGGTTCTTTATTAGTTGTATTCTCATTACTTCTGATCCTTTTATCAGGTAAATTGGGAGCAGGTTCAACCTCAAGATGCTTACACTTCCTTAGATTGTAGTTCCTTACATCAAATATCAGCTCATTTCAATTTTAAGATACTCATCACCACTATCGGGTGAAGCCTCGGTTATCTTAAAGTATCAGACGCTGGCTCCTTATATATCAACACTTTCTGGATTGGAACTTCTTCCTTCAACATTTTGATTAGTAGGTGGGTTGGGTGGGGCCCTGGTTGGACAATTTCTTGATATGTGGTCTTCTTGGCCACAATTGTAACACCTTCGCATGTTGGTTTAATTAGACTGACTACTTGGTGCTGGTTAGGTGGGGTTTTGCCTTTGTCGCCAATTCCCTTGGATGTCTCTTGGTTGATTTCGGCTGGGCCGATTTTGCTGGTTGGGGTTGGGTTGATTTTTATTGTTGGCTATGTCCTTAACAAGCTTGGTAAGTTCATTAATAGTGAATTCCAACTTGTCAATTCTTTCAGCGCTCTTTTCGCCTTGACCGGCCTAATTAACTCGACAAATCTTTAATTCAGAAAAGGCATTAGCCAAGTCATCAACATCGGGATCCATCTGGTAAGCTGATTCTTCTCCTATCACGTTGGCCTTTTTCAGGTCAAATTTGTCGCTCTTTTCATGCTTCTCGATCTTGATCAGCCAGTCCTTTGTTTCCTCATAGGTCTCAGGGTAACATTGCTTTACTTTTTCTTTGTACTTGGCCGGGAGGCCTCTGAGGTACTAACGTTTTACTTCACGATTGCTAACTTCATTTTTTACCCTTTTTGCACAAGCATCGAATCGGTTGGTATAGGAGACGATACTTTCATTTTCATTTAGTTTGAGGTTCATCAAACGTTCAATTTTCATCTTCACATCGTACTTTGATTTTGCGGATTTCAGAATGGTGGCTTTTACGTCTCTTTAGGAGGAGTTATTTTCTATAATATCCCTAACCCAATCACGCAATGGTTCTGCAACATGCAAGCCAACTACAAGTCTCATTTTGGTTTCGTCCCAGTCTTTCATAGTGCCATATCCTTCATAGTCGTCAACGAAGTTTTCAATGGATTCACTATTGCTCCCATAATAGAACGACTTTGTTAAATCTTTTGTGCTCATCTTTTCTTCTTTTTTTTTTTTTATAAGAGTGTCATGTCTAATACGTTCAAATTATAAAAGGGGACACAAGAGTACAAGGCACTAAAATATTACAAGTTTTGGCAGTAGAATTAATAGTTTGGGTGGTTGAGGTGCACAGGAAACAGAACAAAGGTATGTAGTTCAATATATAAATGCTTTAATATGTTTTATGTTATTCTAATGAATGTTCGTTTTTTTTTTTTTTTTTTTTTTTTTTTTTATTACTATGTAGCGAGAGGTATTATTTAATATGCCCAGGTCCTGCTGTCGTGGTAAATTAAAGTATACGTTTCTCTAAAAATCTTGCCCAAATGGCTCAATTAGTTAATTCGCACTCGCAGTGTTGCAATGTTCATTTCGGTACCAGCACCTTCCTCCTTTACTCAACGGCAACTTCAACCTTCTACCTTCCAGGCACCACCACGTACAAGTCAGAGTTTTAATAATTTCTTACGAACAAGCAGAAGTGGAGGTATCGATTCATAAGATCTATCTCCTTTTTATTTAATTAGCAGGTGACCTTACATCATAATTTGGTCACGCATGTTTAACTCTTTAATTGACTTTTAACTAACTTTTCCTATCACGCCATTTTTCTATTAACCCTGATTACTACATTATTTATGCGCTTAAATCTATTACGACATTATTCATGCAGCGCTGACTAATTTATACGTTACTCATTTCTCTAATTTATGCATGATCGATTCTATTAATTTATGTGCTACGTTACTAATCTATTAATTTATATGCACCCTAGTTCCTTACGCCCCGATCCTCTGACCTATACCAGACATCACGTGAATCACGTGGCCCACGTGATTCACGTGACACATTGTTCGTTTCGCGCCTACCACCTATATTCATTATATATTATTTATTTATTTATTTATTTTTTTTTTTTTTGCACTGTAATTATACGTTTGAATTGAGCATGCCCTGTGTTATATTATTCTGCCACACCGTTCCCGTGACTGAAGTCATGGTCACTTACTAATTCGTAATTTTAATAGCAGTGTGTTAATTATTTGAATAGTGGGTTAATTATTTCAATAGTTCATAATTTCAGTATTATATGTTTATGATTTCAATTATATAGATTAGTAGCTTTAACAATGGTGGGTTATGTATATTTTCATGGCTTTAATAGTAGGCAGTTTATGATTATAATAATAGTATATTGCCAACAGTAGATGAGTTTGTTCATGATTTTAATAGAAGGAAATAGTTATCAATTGTGGTGGGTGGGTTCATGGTCTTACTCACAAATGGGTAGATTTCATGATTTAATAATAATAAGTTGATTCATAATTTAATACAATTTTAATTATAGTGGGCTCACAGTATTATTTTAAATTAGGTAGGTTTGTAATTTCAGCGGTGGGTATTTTGTGATTTCAACGATAGTATTTCATGTTTAAACAAAACTTGAGTATGTGATTTTTACAACAAATAGATTCACAATTTTAACAGTAAACGAACTTATACTTATTATATTAAAAAATAGCAAAACCAATATAGATAGAGTCACAATTTTATTAGTGAGTTCATATCAATAGTGAGCGGATTTATGATTTCATTAACATGATCGTGATAAAATTAAAATGTATTTATAACCGAAAATTCAGTTAACAATTCATTTTTGTAACTGCAAAACGTTACGCTACAGTAAGTTTAACATTTCGGTCTGTAATCCAATCAATTTAAAAGTCCCTATGCAATAAACTTTTTAAATAGTACATATGTATGTACGTACGTAACAGTTCGCAATTTGTAACTTTACTAGACTAATATTGAATTCATTATTTAAATACAAAGACTTCTTCTAACCAAAAAAAGGTATGGAAATTCCAAGTTATTGGAAATGTATAAAATGTAATAAATATAACACTTCCCATGCTTGGTGCCAAACATGCGACTCCCAGAGAATAGAACAGGGTGGGAAAGTGAAAATAATAATATCAATAATTATATTAAAAAACGCCTGTTTGAGACTACCAAATATGAGGACGTTATTGAGTAGATTCCTTTTGATAAATTAAAAATCATACAGAATTTTTCAACTACAAAATTTTCAGCCATTTGGATTGATGGCATACGATTAATTTCTAGAAATCTTGGTAGATATATACAATCATGTAGACCATCTAGTGTTGTCACAATAATAACTTTTCCCAGTCCACAAAAAATTCCTTCTGAATTTTTAAAGAATGTAAGTTTAAGTTAGTATTTAATGTATTTCATTAACTAATTAATTAATACAAGTTTTATTATGCTTATGTCTTATTTCTAAAGTTGATCAATATTTATTTTCAAATAAGTTATTCAGATTACTCAAAATTCATTCAATGAATATATGATCGTATGTGATGAGTTTAAAAGATCTTATAAAAATGGACGATGCATGGAATGCAACAAATATAAAAATTCTTCAGCATGGTTGTGATCCTCTAAAAACATTGCAAGATTGGACAAGTGGAAATAATGATATTGATAATTATATTAAAGAGATCAGCTTATTGCTACTAAATATAATGAAACGATTGAATGGATTCCTTTTGACAAATTAAAAAATATACAGAAGATTTCAAATATAAAGTTTTCAGCTGTTTGGATTGGTGGCATATGCTTTGTTTCTAGAAATCTCAGTGAATATAGACAATCGTGTATACCATTAAGTACTGTTATACTTAAAACCTTTCCAGGTTCACAAATAAGTTCTGATTTTTTAAAGAATATAAGTTAGAATTTTAATGTATAGTCTTATTAACTAATTAAATATTTACATACATTTTATTGTATTTTTTCATTAAGATTGAAAAATATATACAGTCAACCAATAATTGTAGAAATTTGGACTTCAAAATATATTCAATGAATATATGATTGTATTTGACGAGTCTTATCATAAAAGATCTTCTATTAATGGTCAATGCTCACAATGTAATAAGTATAAGGTTACTCCAGCCTGATGCCAACCATGTGATACTCTAAGAACATTGCATAAGTGGACAAGTGGAAATAATAATATTAATGATTACATTAGAAGACACCAATCTGAGGCTATGAGTTATGATGAAGCTATTGAATGGATTCCATTTTGTAAATTAAAAATTGAATATAAGATCTCAAATACAAAATTTTTAGCACTTTTGATTGATGGCATACAATTAGTTTCAGTAAATTATAGAGAATATAAACAATCGCGTATACCATCAAGTACTGTTATACTTATGACATTTCCTGATTCACAAATAAGCCCTATTGATTTTTTAAAGGATGTAAGTTCTATTTTTTAGCATACATAGCCCTATTTGACTCTTTATATATTTATATTAGTTCTATGATATTTAAGGTTGACCAATATGTACATTCAAATAATGATTGTAAATTATCTGGAATTACTCAAAATATATTCACTAATGAATATATAATGATATTTGATTATAAAAGATCTTCTTACAATGGAAATTACTCACAATGTAATAAGTATAACACTGTAAGAAAAGTGGCACATGTGATGTCCCGTGCCATTACAGTCTACATGTAAATTTTGGACCGCAAATAGACCGGATTTTGCAGCAGTTCACTAAGCCAAAATATTTGCAACCAAATTTTAAAGTGAAAGGGTCTCAGTAATAGTTTGGTCATGATAATACCATCAAAGATCTCTTAGTTTTTTATAATAATTACAAAGAATTTAGCAAAAAATTAATAAAAATATTTATACCAAGGTTTTAAACAATTACCTTATACCATTTATAGCTGCTGCTTATTAGTTTCTTGACTTTATTCAATTTTTTAGTATGATAATGCTTTAGTTTATAAGGTATCAAATTGGCTTGATTTACAAAAAAATCAATTATATGAATTAGCCTTCATGATCTTCTGACCTTAACCTATAGAAAACATTTGAAAAATCATAATAAACAATATTCAGAACTAAGAAAACATCTCAAGTAATAAACCCGTACTTAAAGCAGCCCTAAAAAAAGCATAATCAAAATTAAATATATCAGTTCTTCATGTAGTTTCAGATTTAATAACAAAAGAATCAAGGCTATCACAGATATAAAGAGTCACTCTTGCAAGTATTAAACAAATAAAAATTAATGTATAGGTAACCATAAATTAATAAATAAAAATTTTATGTTTTAGACAAAAATAGAATATTACTTTTGTTAGTTATATATTTACTTAATTGTTTTAGTTATATAAAATTTTTAAAAGATAGTTATGATTTATTAATATTTCTTGATCAGATATTATTTATTTGAAATATAAATATCCTGTTTATCTTTTATAAGCTTTACTAACAAACAATGATTAATAATACCAGAAAACTTCCTTTATAACACAAACAAGAAATTTTAATAATAAATACAAAGAACCTTATATAGATACATAGAAATTATAAAATAATTTTTATGAGATAAGCATCACTAAAGGTTTTTCATATTCATAGCAGTAATGAAGACAAAACTTAAAAAAAAACAAGGTTTTTGCACTGCTATTGCAGCATTAAAGCAAATGCAAAACATAGGTTCTTGATTAAATATTACTCAAAAGCTCATTTAGAGATAGGAAAATTGAAGAATTTTTAAATATTCTGCATAGACTATTCAGCATTTTATCTTGCTGTTGTGTTGTTTACAAGTGTAATGAAAAAATTAGCCTTTGCTCTATAAAAAATTTTAAAAAATGTATCTCTGCTTTTTTCAGACTATTGTTTCATTATTGTTTTAGAAAATGCTTATTTTTGGTCATTTCTATAGAATTTTAATAAATTAGAATCTAAATCTTATACAAAATTGATTTCTATTTAAAAATTACTAGGATTTAATGAAAATGACCAGGAATTTATATATGTTTTTTTTCATGATAGTCTGGAAAAAGTCAGAATTTATTTTTAAAAAATTTTTAAGGTTAATTATAAAGTAAATTTTTCTTACATAAATAAATCTTTTAAATGTTCCTAAACTGACTAAAATATTCTCACTTCTATATTACTATTTCCATGCTTAGACCTATACACTATAGAAAAAACTATTTGAAATTATATTTTTCTTAGATTGTCATTTTAGAAGTCTATTTTTCTAAAACATTTATCTTTATAAGATTCTCTTACTGACTTTTTTAAATTATTATTTTGAAAAAGCTCATTTTTTTAAAACAAACCATGTACAAATTCCTGATCATTTTATAGAATCCTAATATTTTTAGGTAAAAATCGAATCTGGGTAAAATTTTGCTTCTAATCCTTTGTACTTTATTATAATTAGAAGTCAAATTTTATTATAAGTTGATTTTTATCTGGAATTTATTATAATTCTATGGAAATGACCAGGAATTTGTATATGATTTGTTGCAAAAATAAGCATTTTCCAGAATGATAATCCAGAGAAAATCATAATACATTTTTCAAAAATTTTTATAAGGATCCTGATAGTTTGAAGGTAAAAATTAATCATAGCAATACTTAACTTTAAACTTTTATATTTTATTAAAATTAGAAACCAAATACAATTAGAATGAATTTTAGTAAAGAATAATATATGCAACTAACTTTCTATATCCATATATTATACATATGAATATACTATCAAAGGTGCCAGCAATATCTATTTACTCTTGAAAATTTATAATTTAGCCAGATTGTTATTTGGCTATATAATATATTGACCAAATTTTGCCATTCAAATGTCATCTGATTGAATATTTCAATCATACCTGGATTATATTCCACTGGGTTATATCCCAATTAGAGTTATATCCTCATATTTAAGTAGAATAAATTTTCTTTTTTATGTATTTATATGTTTTGTATAATGTGTTAAAATTATTTTGAACACTAACATATTCTGTATTTGTTTTTTTTTAAACTAGAGTAGAAAACCAATTTCAGTTAGTTTCAATTGGCATTTCTCTTACAATCTTCAACAGCAGGTAGTTTAATAATTTGGGTAGATTTATGATTTTATCAGTAGGTAGATTTATAATTTTAATAAGTTATTTAGTATAGTTGATTCTTTTTAGTAACAATTTCGAATATTGTGTTTTACTAATGTTATTCCATCCTCTGATTTTAAGCATTTGATAATTTCTTAGATATAATACAGTACTTACATTTATTATCATTACTTCTAAAAATTTTTTAATTTATCTTATATTCACTTAATCGAAATATGCGAATGGTACGTACCTTAAAAGCTTCAAGGTTTACTAAAATTTGCGATTTCATGATTTATTAATATTTGTCGTCACCAATGCTTATTTAATTTCAATTTAATAATGAGTATAAAATCTATTAATTAATAAATTTACTTGAATATTCTATTTAGGATTTACTAAATTTTTCTCAAATATTGAATAAGATGGGTGGCGCAAAGCGCACCCATTGCATTAGTGATCATTAAGGAAATTATGTTTTATTTTGGAAAAAATAAGCATTTTTCTAAGATAACAACCTGGGAAAATTCTTTTTCAAAAAAAATTTATAAGACAATAGGACGAATGCATTAATATAGTAAAGTTTTGGAATATGTTTTAACTGCCTTAAAAGTTGGAAGTTGATATGTAAAAACCCTTTTTTGAAGTTAGTAATTGTATTAAATAGAAATCTATCTTATGTGATTTGTTACAGTTAATATTCAAATACGAGGCACTGTTAACCCTAAAATTAGATCCCATTTAATATAGTAATAGCAATATATTACAAATACCAAGAAATTATCAATTCTATTAGTGATTCTAGACCTATTACAGTCAGGAATATTTTCAAATTTGGCACTTCCGAATATCGTAATGATCTGCACTGTACGACTAACAGAAATTTTCTAGAATAATTAGAATAAAACTAAATTTGATTGGCTGTAGTATATACGTAT
>CAJVPZ010002842.1:0-11802 GCA_910592135.1 Racocetra fulgida | reverse complement strand
CAATCAAATTCAAGAATTCTCATGTAGATCATTCTAGAATGTGATTTCCTTATTTGGTAAAATCCCTGACTGTATTAAGAGGAGAAGAGGAGAGGTAAGCTTCTGATAAAAAAAATCATATGATAAATGATACTATCCTAATATGAAAATACTCATTCAGCCTTGAACAATTATTTTGTTGAATTTTTTTTTTATAAGTTTAAAATAAACAAACAAAATAAGCTGTTAATTATTTGTTTTACAAATAAAACCAGTTCATGTCCTTTTACTATTTTAGTTAGCTAACACAAAAATGGTTATCGTATATCTTCCAAAATAAGCTACCTTTTTTTAAAAAAAATTACATAAAAATATTACAGGTAGCTTATTATCGGATAAAAGCAGTTTTTTGTCATTTACAAAAAATTTTATTACATAAATTGATTTACTTATTAAATAAAAATTATTTAGAAGATCAAAATGTATATATTTTGAAAATTTCATATAATTTAGAGAATATTTTATTAATTGACTTTTGATTTTTATACTTAACGAATAAGAAATTTTAAATTTTCATTGAATATAATATACAAAAGTCAATTAATACAATATTTTCTAATTTATATAAAATTTTTAAAATATATGCATTTTGATATTCTGAATAGCTTTTACTTAATAAGGTAGATCAATTTACTTAGTAAAATTTTGACTTTACTATGTAGTAATATTTATCATTTATAGGATAGCTTTTTTCAGATAAAAGATATTTTTTACTTTTCTTGTTTAAAAAAAAAAAGTAGCTTATTTTTGACATAGCTTATTTTCAGAGATATATGGTACAGTCAGACCCCCCTAAATGCACCCCCTCTAAATGCAACACCTCTCTAAATGCACATCTTCTTTTGGGCCCAACTAATATTACATATATAGATTTTTACCTCTCTAAATGCAACATCTCTCTAAATGCATGTGCTAGAGCTGGTTCTGATGACGTGCATTTAGAGAGGTCTGACTGTATATTTATATAATAAGGTTGATTTTCTATGATTCAACTTGTTTGACTTGTTTAACTTTTATAAAGTATTCAAAGTATATAGATAGAGTCCGGAATTGGGCCGGGTCAAACCGAGAGTTTGTAGATTGGGCTGGGCTAAACCTGGCCCAAGCTTAAAATTTTAAACTTATAATTAATTGGGCTGAGTTTGGGCTGAGCTAAAAATACTAGACCAGGTTTAGATTGGGCTTATAAACTACTGGGTTGTTTGGGTTGGGTTTTAAAATACTGAGTTGAGTTTGGGCCAGGCTTATAAACTAATTGCCCGGGTTTGGGCTGGGCTTTAAAATACCGGGTCGAGTTTGGGCCGAGCTTATAAACTTCTAGGCTGGGCTCAGGTTTTGTAAATAGGCTCAGCAATACCCAATAGTACCTGTTAAAACTTTATTATATCAACACACTTATATAAGAATCTCAAGTTTATAGAGCATGGTTTTACTAAAATTGCATTTATTACATTTAGTGAAGTTAGTTATTTTAGTGAATTTAGCAAATTTAGCGAATAGATTCATTGTTTATCTGCAAAGCTATAAAACACTACTTTTCGCATTCAATAAAGACAGCTCAATAACAGCTCAGTTAGAGTTCAATATTGTTTGAACAACTAATCCCCCAATATGTAAAATCTATATTAACATTAGGAATTAGTAATTAAATCCTGTGATTCTATATTAAGTTGCCTGTGACGTAGTCTAAAGCTCTAAGTAACCTTAATTACTCGGACCAAGTCTTTTCACGCCTCTATTGAATCTTTCCATCAGGGCAAAAAATACCTTCTTATTTGCCGACCACTCAAAAAGTATTATTTTTGATTTACATATATCAAGTCCGATTAGCTAAAAAAAAAAAATTAACATAGTCAATTATTGTAACAATTAGATACATACACTTCTAAATCAGATGTATTAAAAAAAGATACTTTAAACAATTGACATTGGCGCAGTAAATGGCCAGTAAATAAGTAGGTATTTTTTTCTATAATTCAGGTTAGGTTAGTTGGTTTTAGCAGCGTATATTTGTATTATTCAGACTAGAGCCATTGGATTTTAGTAGTATAATAGTACTATTTTTTTTAGCAAAAATAGCTACTTTTGTACTAAGCATATGACTATTACTTTTGTTTTTAAACTGATTTATATGAACGAGTAATTATATGCATGTTAAATAATGACAAGAGAACTTACTAAAATGATAGATTAAGAACTTATTAAAGACATACGACTACATTAAAACTTAGACTTGACAAACATAAATTTTACAATAAGCTATTTTATCAATTTTGCAAAATTTACTATCTAATTTTGCTAGCTAGCTTTGCTTCTAATGGCACTGGCTCTGATCCAGGCCCAGAGCATCTTCACACTTCTACAATGTACGTAGAAATTATGTTACAATATTTTTTATATAGATATATAGCAATGGAGATTTCTAATTACTAATTGTTGACATAGAATTGTTAATAATTCATTTCTAGCAATTAATAAATGAATTATCCAAAATGCATAGAAAGTATTGATAAAAAAACATAGTTAGTGACTAATAAAAGTCCTAAGGTTTTCACTTTAAATATTAGAAATAATTGGTTAAAATACACCAATATGCAGTGGTTATTAAATATTTAATTCATTAAATATACTCATGAATAAGAGTTTTTAGGTATTCAATTAATGCTTGGTTAAAAGATGATAATCAATATTTTATAATAAGTTAAAAATATAAAAGTTTACTGGTTCTAACACTTCGATTAAGATGTTCTATACATATTGGATAATTCAATTATTAATGGTTAATAAAGAATTATTAATTTAATAAATTCATTTTTAATTTTAATTAATAACAATTCATAATTAACAATTAGAAATTCCCATCGCTAGGCATATATATTACAATTTACTCTTCTCAATAGCACTACAAATAATATCTAAATACTGTACCAACCAGATATACATTAGGACAAAAAAATACCTACTTATTTACCAGCCATTTATTGCACTAATGCCCATTGTTTAAAGTGTCTTTTTTGATACATCCGATTTAGAAGTGTATATATTTAATTGTTACAATAATTGACTATGCTAATTTTTTTTTTAGCTAATCGGACTTGGTATATGTGAATCAAAAATAATACTTTTTGAGTGGCCGGCAAATAAGAAGGTATTTTTTGCCCTAATACATATTTTCTCAATGATACTTCTACAAAATACAGCGGTGTGTATTTATGTACACGCCAAAATACCCTGTTAATATAGAAAGTAGTTTTCACATGATAAATACGAGAAGTATAGCACTTTCTATATAGATTATATTTATAATAAATTATAGGATTATGTGTGCTGTATTAGAGGGACCAAATAAAATTTGCTAATTTGCATAACCCCAAATCCAAAACCCAAACAAATAAATCTATATTATACATAATTTTTTGGTTCCTTTACTGCAGGGATTACTACAGTAACTATCTATATCGTATAATGTATATACTTACTGTGCGCCAATATAATTATCATGCATTTATTATTTCCCCTTATTTGCACGTCATTTACCTTGTTAATATATAAATAATGCGATTATTATTTTTTGTAATTTCTATTAGTTTATTAATTGTAATTACTGTGCATATTGTATACTGCCAAGTTTATACTATACGTATAAAACATTATTATTACATTTCTTTAAAAAGGTATTGGGAGCGATAAAATTCTTTTATTAATAAGTAACTTTTTAATATTATAAATCTGAATTGACTACACAGATAGATTTTTTTTTAAATCCAATTATGAATAATAATTTAAATAAATATAAATTACCTAGATTTTTGCTTCATTTAAAGCAACTTTAAAAACTATTGAGTAAAGCAATTTTTTTTCCATACTGAATTTTTTATTGTTTTGCTTAGATTGCGATTTCTTAATGTAAGAGTGAAAAAGAAAATATATAGCAATTACATATTCGTATCTATCAAATTTTCTGAATTGTCTTTAATATTAGTAATTAAATATCCTTAAAATTTAATACATCATTAAATAAGTCGAATACCTTCAATAATAATGGATCAAATGCTTTTAATAAGTTTCATATTCCATCATTTAATGACAGGATTATACACTGGTTTAAAATTTAAAGAAATTATCCTTACTCTTTTTTTTTTTGAAAAAAAAAGCGATATTATACTACATTAAAAGACAATACCTTGTATTATTTCGTTTAAATAATTACTACTATTCATAATACTAGAAGAATGAATCTGGAAATTAGTGAAAATGACAGTTTTGAAAAGACATCTACCATTAATAAATGTAAAACCGGCACGTCTCTATCGTCAGTTAAGAAACGTAAAATTAGCAAGCCTCTGTCGTAGGTTTTCGCCGATAGACACTTTGTTAAAAATGATCCAGAGCACGGTAAAAATTTATATTTATATTGGAAATTCTATATTTATTAAATAGATTTAAATAATATATAATTGCTAGAGAACTATGCCCAATGTACATATTGTAAAACAACTTTTAAACATGATGCACAAATGAGAACAAGTTCTATGATTCGCCACTTGAAAATTTCAAAATGTAATAAGTATCTAAAGGCAGAGCAGCAACATTCTAAGTCAAGTGCTGTTAATAGTGGATTCTCTCAAGAAAGAAGCCATCAAGATTTAGCAGATATGATTATTATGTATGGATATCCATTCCATATGGTTGAACATAAGGGATTCTTAAAGTTTCTTAAAAATTTGCAACCACAATTTAATGCAGTAAGTGAAAAGACGATGTGCGCAGATTGTAAGAATCGTGTTGCAGATCTTGAGGCAAAAGTTTGTATAACAGTACAAGAAGCTTCTGGCCATCTGAGTTTTACAACAAATCTTTGGACTTCAAATCAAAATCTTGAATACATAGCTGTTACCTGTAGATATTTCTTTTTAGCACACATTGTGTTTATTTTGTCCTATTAACTTCATATCTCTACTAGGTCATTTCATCAATAAAGATTAGAATCTTCAAAAAGTAGTCTTAGCATTTAGACTAATCCCTACACCACACACAGGAGCAGCTATTAGTGATATATTTTTTAAATGCCTTGAAGATTGGAATATTGTGTCTAAAGTAGGTATTTAATAATTTAGCAAGTCTTTTCTTTGTATATTAATTAACATTTCATTATGTATAGACACTGGCAATTACTATGGACAATGCAACCAGCAATGATGCTGCAATAACTAACATAAAACACAAGCTTAGTGAGCAAAACATGCTTGTCAAGAATGGAAAATTGTTACATCAGTGCTGTTGCACCCATATCTTAAACCTAATTGTTAATGATGAACTCAAGATAGTTAAAAATATTGTAAATAAGGTATATAAATAATTAGTACTTTGAATTAAATTTTAATATGACACTGTCAACTCTCTTTAAACTGTACCAGTCATTGAAACCAGTCATTGACATACAATATTAATCTATAGTATATACTGAGACAAAAAAAAAACTATTTGAAATCAGCTTTGGTAGCATGTTAGACGATGTACTATTACTGAAGTGGAAGCTCTTATTATTGCAAAGAATCAAGTTTCTACTAAAAAACCGTTTCAGACCAAAAAGACAATTGTAATGAACTGAAAGTAGACGTTCTAGTTGTAAACAGTGTAGTTAATGGACAGCTTTGGAAATGAGTTTGAATATTTTTGAATATTTTTAAATAAAATATAAATTAAATATATACTTTTCTAAGCAAAAAATATCCAGAACCTAAAAAAATATATAATTATATATTTTTTAGACAAATTTATTAATAATTAGAGCTTGGACATATTTTGAACACTCTTGATCACTTGGACATTTAGATACTGGACATAGCCAAAGGAGCCTTGAATGATAAAAAATGTACAATGCTGGTTGTAGACATAGGAATTGCTAACGCTAAGAATGTATAAATCGAATAGTAATTTCAAATGAATCATAATACTATAGATACTAAAAATTATTAGAGGTTAGTTTAATTGTTTATACTAAATTTGAGTGTAGTTTAAAGTGGGTCCCGGTGAAGCAAAACAAAAAAATAAAAGCGAACCTCCAAAAATATCAGTAAGGCAATTTTGCTTATATATAATTGCCTAAAACCCAATCTAACTCTAATATAAGATGACTTTAATACTAATGTTAGCTCAATAACACATATATATATATCTACTCTGCTTTATACATTCTTTAAATTTGAATAATAAAAAATAATACTGGCAAAATTAATAAGTTTTTGTTTTAAAATAGGAATTTTTAATGTTAAATAATTAAATGAAATTTCGTGATTTTTAACCTTTATCGCTATCATATATCATTTCAAGATTAAATATTGATGCAGTATTAAATAAGTTATATTGTTGAAAAACAGTACAATCTTGATCATTTTTTCATAAAGATGTTATTGACAGTAAAACCTCCATAAGTGCATTCTCTATAAGTGCACACCCTATCTAAATGCATGCTCAAATTCGGGTTCAATTATTTTGATGACCTCTATAAATGCACTTTTCCTTATTGTTCTTTAAGTGTACATTGGTCCCAAGTGTGTGCACTTAGAGGTTTTACTGTAGTTCGGGATTTTGCTATAAATGCAATATTCGATTCTGCCAAAGGAACTTGTGTTGGTAAGTAAAAGAAATTTTACTGAATTATATTTTAGCATAATTAATATAATTATTTATAATAAATATTCTTTTTTTAATTTATTATGATCAGGGTTCCTCATTAGGTCTGATTTAAAGAGAGTTGACATACTTACTTGCTGTTTATATTATAGATCCAAAGTTGTGTGAATTGGATTCACAGTTCACAACGTCGTCAGCAAATCTTCGAAGATTATGTTATGGGGTTTTGTAAAGAACTTGTTTCAAGACAAAGACCAGCTCTTGACGTAATCACTCGCTGGAATTCCACATATATGATGTTGGCATCCACCATCCTGTATAAAAATATATTTGAGCGTCTTGCATGCCAGAATACTAGTTTTGAGTCAATCACACCTTTTGATGATGACTAGAAAAAGCAAAATGTCTTTGTAATTTTTTAAACCCATTTTATGAAAGTAAGTATATCAATATTAATTCTTTTTTATGTAATTTAATATGAACGCAGATTAACTATTACATCTTAATGCAGTTACCAATGTTTTATCAGAAAGCACCTACTCTACAGCAAATATGGGAACCTCCACAGCAAAAGGATGCAATAGGCCAAAAATTTTAAATTTGTAATTTTATAAAAATTGAAAGCTAATTGTTCTAATTCTTCAAAAAATTGAGTTTAGAAAATAAATTTTTTTTTGGCTCATTGCACCCTTTTGCTGTGGGGATTCCTATATATTCCTTCTTCAATTGCTAAAAATTAAATTGCATTTTGAACAAAATAGCACTAATTTGGATCTTTTTCTTTTTCAAATGCTCAAGCCAATACAATCTAAATTCAATAAATACTAGGCAAAAATAGGAGAAATGCATTGTATTGCATCAGTATTGGATCCTCGTTACAAAATGTTATTGCTAACTTACCTATATAAGGAAAAAAATGAACTTATCATACATTGAAGCAGAGGATAAGTTGGTTTCACTTAAATCGAGATAAGAGCGTTATTGTTTTTTAATTTTGTTAAGACAGAACATTTCGGTTTATCTCACGCGCTATTATTTTTTAAATCACTTGCACTATAGATAATCCTTTTAATACAATATTTTATAAAGTGGTTACCTATAGATAAAGATCATTTTTTAATAATTAACTATTATTGTAGAATTAAAACTATCTACAGTTCGACTTATATGCAGCATACGGTAATGGCAGACAATTTTTCAGATATTTTTTAAAATAAAGAAATGGACGATTTCGATGCTTTTCTTAATATCCCTAATACTCAAGTTGTGAATGAATTCGATGAACTTGAGCAATATCTTTCAGATCCCCTTTTACCTCGTGCTCGCATGGAGCAATTTGACATTCTAGCTTGGTAGAAGACAAATGCGCAAAGATATCCTTCTGTCTCAGTAATGGCAAGAGATATCCTCGCGATTCCAATAACTTTAGTACCATCTGAAGCGGTAAGAAAACTTTGCAGTTTGATTTATTTTCTCTATAATAACCCTATAAAAATGTTTGTTCAGTTATTTTAAGCATTGTCTAAAAAAATGTTCGGATGAAGTCATTCAGTTATTATAAGCGTTGTCTAAAAAAATATTCGGATGAAGTCGATTATCAAATATTGTACAATTTTTATACTATTAAATAAAAAAAAATTGTTTTGGTTGACAACATTAGATATAAACATTGTGCAAAATTAGTATACGTTTGAAAAATCGATACTATTTTAAAAAATCATAATTTAAAATATTGTAGTTTATAGAGTAACTAATCTTTACTTTATATTCAGATATTTAGTATAGCTGGAAGAATTATTGACAATTATCGGTCAAATCTCAGCCCTGAGTCAATTAAAATATTGATATGTGGTCAAAATTGGTTAAATGGCATAAAAGAATCAGAATAAAATTAGATTGGCAGTTTTTTCTTTTCGTGAGTTTTTTTTCTATGCGATCTCTTTTTTTTCGTGTAGTTTTTTTTACAAGCAGTTTTTTTTTTGTGAATTTTTCATATGAGCGAATTGAAAACCTTTAGACTAAGGTTACCAAGTTCAGAAGCAAAAGTATATATAAACATAAATAATTACATATTATTTTTTATTATTTTTAAAGTTGATACTTGTAAATTTTTTTTTATCAAATTTTATTGTATAATGGTTAATGTTAATGAAATTTATACATTCTTAATTTTTATTTTTAGACATTGTTATAATTGTTTTTATATAAACAAGTTACATATATTCGTCAAGCTAAATTGATCATCTTCCGATTGGTGTTAAATTTCTCGTTAATTCATTAATTGGATATGTATAAAATATTACAGTAATTATAAAATACCTAACAATAATTTTCTAGTCTATTGCTATTTAAATAATATATTAATTTATTAAAAATTTATCTAGTCAAACCCATCAAATTGTAAGTCTACTCAGTGTTACACTTAGGATTGAGAGAACAAAACTTCTATATGACAAATAAACTTCTAGCATAATATAGTTATGCAAATGGATGTTTATAAGAATTCAGTTTATTACTTTACTTAGTATACAATGGATATCCTCTTTATTATAGATTATACATTTTACTCTGGAATATAGATGTGCTTAAATTTTTTTGAAAAAAAAGTATTTTCGACAAACCCTTCAGCATTGATGCATTTCCTATAAAAAACCTCTAAAGTAATTATGCTATTTGATGTATTTGGATAAAAAGATTTAAAAAATTTCGGCTATAATTTTAGTGAATATGAATATTAATTTCGGATACTAATTTTAGCTGATTAAATACCATGATAATTTTTATGTTAGGCAATTCAAGGGATCTGAACCCTTACTAGTGGTTTTTATCTCTGTCTGAGGGTTAATTCGCTCTTTATTGAGGGTCTGTATTCCATACTAAGGGTTAAAATTAACCAACTAAACCTTGATAATATATGCTTCAGATTTTGACTCAAATAAGAAATACTGGGAACGTAGTAATAAATTATGAAGGGTATGGTTAGCTGCCATCTATAATGGCAAATGCAAATCCATGAACTTGATTTGGCAAAATTTATATATATATGTGATCTTATACGTACAACTTATTCATACCCATAAAGAGTATATCGATATCAAAAAAATCGTATTGCGGGCCATATATTTATGCTTATATTGTAAGATGCACAACGTATACGTATAAATTAATGATTTATAATGTTTTGTATATTACTAATATTATTAATAAACTAGTTAAAATAAGATAAAATAAGTAAGCTCTAAGAATCTAAGAAACCCAGGTTATTATTTGTTTCAAATTACAATATTATTTATTTATTTAATGATAAAAATAAAACAAAAATTCAAAAGAATTCATGTGCTGCATTTCTGGTTTGATCATAACTATGTTGCGCAGCTACTCTAATATATACAAATATGTAATAACAATAAATTATGGCACTGAAGAAATTTGACCATAACACCAGCCCAATAAATATAGGCCAGGCCTATAATTCAATAGGCTGGGCCGGGCCGGGCCTATAATTCAAAGAGCAGGACGGGCTGAGCTTTGAAGTAAATCAAACTTGGACCAAATTTTAAATTTTTTTATTGGGCTAGATTGGGCTGAGTTTAAAGTATGCCCAGCCTAGCCCATACTCTAAATTTTTTATTAGGCTAGATCTGGGTCGGTCTTATAATTTAATGGGCCAGGCTTGGGCTTACCTGTAACCCGGCCCAACCCGCCCATTTCGGATCCTATATATAGATTATATTTTGTAAAGTTTATTGCATCATTAGTTAAAGATATAACATTTCAATTTCATAATATTATAAATTATATTCATTATGAAGTGGAGCTAAAATATTATATACTGTAGCTTGAAGAAGTAAAGCTATTAGTTACATATAGTTAATTTTTATTTTTATATTGCAAGATTTTAAAAATTTGTAGTCAATTAGATTTTTTTTTTAACCTTTACAATTTTTTTTTTTTAATAATATTAAAGTGACCACTTTGGGGTCTGGCGTATTTTATTAAACTTTGGATCAAATATCAGAGCAACCATATGGGCTGCCCCTGACTTTGTTATATTAATAAGGATACATTTTAGCTATATATACAACTTTTGGTTGTCTATTTAAGCAGTCTTGCATATGTAACCTATATGAACTACACTAGATGTCATACCTATAATCTACTATTATTTGAGTTACCTAATTAAACCCTCTGATCAACTTAGCACTATCAGATATTCTCTCCAAAGAGGGAACTGCCGTTAAGGCCTCTTAGAACTACTTTATCTTAGTGGTAAACCTACTAAAGCGGTCCATATCTCACATATATAGTATCTAGGTTTTTGGTAACTTATGCTTAGGCCACGGCCAAATACTTGCGGCTTTTTATTTCTGCTATTATTACTTACTTTGTGCTCTTGCAAAGTTTACTCAAACCCAATATCCACTTTATGAACTATTAACAGTACTTCGATGCCAACTAATGGTGCCCCAAACTTCTAATTCAGATGGCCCAGAAGGGACTAGTGGGTGTCTCCTAGTATTCTGAATGAATCCTTTTTCTTTTAGCTAGTCTAGCAGCCTGGTTGGTGTAGTGCTTGCTAAATACTCGATCCTCGTTCAGTTTACTACTAGTGTCCAGTTTTTCAGATGATAATCTTTTATGTAGTACCGTTAAAGATTTGTGCTACCTCTCTACTTAGAACTTCTCAAGCGGGCTTCTGTATCCTCTGATCTCAGATTTATTTGGCTGCTTCACTCGAGATTTGTATAACTTATACATTAAACTATGTTCCACAACCTCCCAATATGAGTTGGTGAGACCAAAGTCACAGGTGCTTATCTGATCAATATATTATACAGTTTTACTATAACACATTTCTGCAAATTCGAATTTTGTCGTAAGTGGAATTTAAACTCTTGTCCTGCTATTTGGAGGTGCGACAACTTTTACAATTTTGCATAAGGTAAATTTTTATTAGGTAAATAAAAGTATATTTAGCTATATATGCAACTTTTAGTTGCCTATTTAAGGGGTCGTCTAAAGCCATGTATCTACGTAATCAATTACATAAATCAATAGTCACAATGTGATTATTGATAATGCATATCAATAATCACATTTATTAAACTTAAAATTTTTTTATAACTT